>SEYY01000670.1:52500-55000 GCA_009176605.1 Armadillidium nasatum
ATATATATATATATATATATATATATATATATATATATATATATATATATATATATATATATATATATATATATATATATATATATATATATATATATATATATATATATATATATATATATATATATATATATATATATATATATATATATATATATATATATATATATATATATATATATATATATTTATATATATATTATATTATATATATATATATTTTTATGTCTCCTCCGGTGGGCAAAGGCCCAAGGCCTACCAATATCCACCGGAGTTGGGAAGCAATCAGATTCGGGTTCGCTAATGGCCGACGTGACCCGATACACGGAGTTTAAAAGTGTGCAAGTCAAAGGAAGTTGGGAAAACAGATAAAGGGAGTGTGTTCCAGACTTTACCAGTAGAGTACATGTAAGATTGAGCATAGCGGTTAAGTCTGGGGTCAGAGAGTTGGACAGAGAAAGGATGAGACTGTGTAGAAAGACGTGTCGCACGAGCCCTTCTCAGTGGAGGAGGTATGCGACGTGAGAGTTCAGAAGAGCAATGTCCGTTGTAATAGCGATAGTATAGAGAGAGAGTGACGCAACAATTCGACGGGAAGAAAGAGATTGGAGAGAGTTAGTAAGAGCAGGAGAGTTGATAAGACGAAAAGCCCTAGACTCCACCTTTTCAAGATGAGCTGTATGTGTGGAACCACCCCAGATATGCGAGGCATACTCCATACAGGGGCGAACAACACCCCTATACAGAGCAAGCAACTGGGGTGGCGTAAAAAAACTACGAAGGCGCCACAGAACACCCAACCTCTTAGAAGCTTGTTTAGAGAGAGAAATAATGTGATCTTTCCAAGAAAGATCACGAGAAAAAGAAACACCGAGAATATTGAGAACAGATGAAGGTTTGAGTTGAGTGTTTTCGAAGAAGATGTCATAGTTGTGTGGAAGATTGTGTCGAGTAGAAAGATGGAGGAATTGAGTTTTTGAGGCATTGAAAACGACCATGTTTTCTCTGCCCCAATTTGAAATACGAGATAGATCAGAGGTCAGTTGCTCCAAGGCAATCCTTCTTGCGTCTAATAACTGCTGTTGGGAGGGGCGTCTTTCAAATTGAAAGGAGTAATGAAGGGTGGAATCATCGGCATAGGAGTGTATAGGAGACGAAGTAATAGAGAGAAGATCATTGATGAAAATTAGAAAAAGAGTTGGAGAAAGGACAGATCCTTGAGGAACACCACTATTTATAGATTTATAGGAAGGAACGGTGGCCGTCTACAACAGCTGCTATAGAACGACCGAAAAGGAAATTAGATAGGAGGTCACAGAGAGAAGGATAGATTCCGAAAGAGGGAAGTTTGGAAATCAAAGCTTTGTGCCAGACTCTATCGAAAGCTTTCGATATGTCTAGCGCCACAGCGAAAGATTCACCGAAACCCCGAAGAGCGGAGGACCAAGAGTCAGAAAGTAGGGAAAGAAGATCACCAGTAGAACGTCCTTTACGAAAGCCATACTGGCGATCAGAGATAAGATTGGAAGAATTGAGATGTTTCCAAATCTTCCTGTTAAGGATAGATTCGAAAACTTTAGAAAGAACGGAGGTTAAAGAAATGGGACGATAGTTAGAGGGTTGAGAAGGGTCCCCCTTCTTCGGTATAGGTTGAATGAGAGCAGGTTTCCAACAAGAAGGGAAGATCGAAGTAGAAAGGCAAAGACGAAATAGTTTACCAAGGCAGGGTGCAAGCTCAGAAGCACAAGTTTTGAGAACCGCAGGAGGAATACCATCAGGACCATACGCCTTCTTAGTGTTAAGCTCAGAGAGAGCAGAAATAACATCTTTAGAAGAAATTACAATGTTAGGCATAAATGAGTTGGAGGGGGTTGTAGGAGGAGGAATAGCTCCGGAATCGTCCAAGGTAGAATTAGAGGCAAAAGTTTGGGCGAAGAGTTCAGCTTTAGTAGAAGGTAAAATGGCAGTTGTGCCATCAGAAGAGACTAGAGGAGGGAAAGAGGAAGAAGCAAAGTTAGAGTTGACATTTTTTGCGAAATGCCAGAAAGGGCGAGATGAAGAAGAACCAGAAAGATTATTGCATTTGCTGCGGAGAAAAGAGTTTTTGGTATCTCGAAGAATAGATTTTGCACGATTCCGGGATGAAATATAAGTAGCATGAGTTTCAGGAGTTTGAAGACGACGGTAATCTCTGAAGGCAGTATCCCTGCGGCGGATAGCGCGAGAACAAGCAGAGTTAAACCAAGGTTTGTTAGGTTTAGTAGAAGGGAAAGAATATGGAATGTACGCTTCCATGCCAGAGAGAATCACCTCGGTTATACGCTCGCACACTCCGAGGGACCCCTCCCACGAAAGCAATAATCATTCCATGGGAAATCAGAGAAGTACAACCGCAAGTCAGACCAGTTAGCAGCACCGAAGTGCCAGAAACGTCTCCTCGCCGAAGGCGGGGGCCGTTCTTGCGGAAGACTTGAAGAGACAGAACAAGATACGGAGATAA
>SEYY01000670.1:60673-63173 GCA_009176605.1 Armadillidium nasatum
TCGGTAAACTAAAACATAATTAATCGAATCTTTAAAGTTACTAGTCATAATAGTTATTATTCTGTATTCTTCCGTTTAATATTTTGTTCAGTTTAACAGTGAGATATATATACAGTATTACTCTTTGAAATAAAAGAATTCAGAATATTATATTAACAGATAAAAATTATTGTGTGTAATTAACGTATAATATTTATCTGTTACTAATTCATAAAATTATTGTCATTATGGCATAAAGTTACGCATACGATTTCGTTAATTTAATTTTAAACACAAATTATAAAATATTTATAACATAGGCACACATTCCTACAAACCATATTACAAGGTTCATATATCATTTATTTATGAGTTCGAGTTAGCTTCGATTTGGCAATACGAATTTTGAAACTACTTTCATTAGTACACCTGTCACAGTATATAGAAAGAAGTGACTACCAACCCATAGAAAGGCTCCATATATCTGCCCTTTAATTAATCTAGAAATAATTTCTTGTAGGTCTGAATACTTAAAATATAAATAATGATTTAACAATTTCATTTAATTTAAATTTTTTAAACATTAAATTTTATATATATATATATATATAATATAATATTATATATATATATATTATATATAATATAGTAAAAAAAAAAAAAAAAAAAAAAAAAAAAAAAAAACATATATATATAATATTTTTTTTTACCGGAGCTCTAGAGGAATTTCTTCAACTGTTAAATTAACTCATAACACATAATATAATACACTGTAGTCATTCATTAAACTTTAGATTATTTAGAACTTCAACAACAGCTCCTTTGAAACTTTCATTCATTACTCTAGTTCTCTTCATCACACACACACACATAAACACACACACACACACACACGTATATATATATTATATATATATATAATATATATATATATATATATAATATAATATAATATATATATATATAATATATAATATATATATATATTATATATTATATATATTAACACATATATTATATATATATTACTGCAATAACTCAAATCGAAATTTAATGACAATCGAAGACTTAAATAAAACGTTGTTTTCTAATTGCATTTTTTATAAGATTCGAGATTACAAAAGGATTATTAATAATAGCTTCGTAGTTTGAATTACATCAAAGTGGATTTCTTGAGTAGTTTCAAATTGAGTAATCTCTTTGTAAATTTGAGGCATTGCTTTTAATAAAGGGATTAGCTTAAAGAAACGGTTATTAAGGAAATAAAGTTTTCAACAATCAGGTTAATTATATTCGCATACAACCAGACCACAAGAGCATTGTATATATATTATATATATATATATAATATATTATATATAGATATATATATATATACTATATATGTATATTCTGGTAAAGTCTGGAACACAACTCCCTTTATCTGTTTTTCAACTTCTTGACTTGCATACCTTCAAATGTCGTGTATCTGACACGTCGGCCACCATCGACCAAAATAGTTCTTTCCCAACTCCGGTGGAATTTGGTAGGCTCCTTAAAATATTATATATATATATATATATATATATATATTATATATTTATATATATATAATATATATAATATATATATATATATAAAAAAAGATTTAAAAAATTACGAATTAATTCCTTTCGGAAGTGTTTTTTCCATTTTTTTTTTTTTTTTTTTTTATCTTTATTAAAAAGCAAAAAAATATATATATATATATATATTATATATATATATATATATATATATATATATATATATATATATATATATATATATATAATATTATATATATTTAACAGTACACTTTTCCTTTTTTTTATCCTATTCTCCTTAGATTTACTTCTCTTCTAAGGTTGACAATATCTATCATTTGAACAATGGCTACTAAAACAATATTCAATATTCTTTCATAGTTTATCATGTCTTCAATTATCTATCTAATTATTCATCCGAATGTCTTCATTACTGCTGCATAATTTCTGCTCTTTGAGAATGATGATTTATCATAATTGTGTCATGATTAATTTGAATATTTTATTTCAAAAAACTATAGATTCCTACATTTACAGTTATCGTTGCCCCTTCTCTAGACGTAATATTATATAATATAAAATATAATATCGCCAAAAATATATCAATACGTTATATCTTTAACGGCATTAACAAAATATTCAACTTCACCTTTGACCTTTATGTTAAATCTGTACAAATAAACAAAATAAAATATTGGGAAATTTAATGCTCATCTTTAAAGTGGAAGTGATTCTTTTATGAATTCTAGCCTTACACACACACACACACACACACACACACACACACACACACACACACACACACATTGTAATCTAGCTTTTTTTACAACCCCATTCTCTTCTTCCAGGTAACATACCTTGTCACAGAGTCAGAAATCTCTCTCATATATACATAAAACCCAATTATAAATTCCTTATTAAATTTCAGGATGTTTTGTGAATATTTAAAGTTTTTTTTTTATTACATAGTGAAAATA
>SEYY01000670.1:68173-75673 GCA_009176605.1 Armadillidium nasatum
TCTGGTCTTTGCCCACCAGAGGTGAAATTAATATAATATAATAATAATAATAATAATAATAATAATAATAATAATAATAATAATAATAATAATATAATAATAATAATAATAATAATAATAATAATAATAATAAATAATAATATAATAATAATAATAATAATAATAATAATAATAATAATAATATATATATATATATATATATATATATATATATATATATATATATATATATATATATATATATATATATATATTATATATATATATAATATATGCTCTTGGAAATTGTTACAAAAAAAAAAAAAATAAATAAATAAATAAATAAATTACGAGGCTTGAAACAAATCCGGGCTAAGAACTCAAGAGAACAAAACATTCAACAGAAACCTACCTTAGTTCGATGTTAAGAAAGGTTCAAGTTTTCATCTCTTGAAGAAAGTTTTTGGCTTCTACTTTTATATTTGGAAAAAAAGTATTTTTCTCCTCCAGAGTTTCAGGTTTGGTTAGTCTAAGAATTAGGCAAAAGCTTTCCAGTATATTGTTGCAGTGTTACGATATGCCCTGTCAAATTAAGTTATCGATTTGAACAATTTACAATTTAAGCAACACTATGACTTTAAACTTTCACAAATTTACTTTTTAATCAAAAGGACGAAAAATTACTAAAAGCACTAAAAGCAACAAATATTTTGCGTCGAAAATAACTAATTTATCAATTTATGAAATTTATCACTTGAAGCGATTTTTATCGAAAGCACACACAAAATATAACGTCTTTGCAGTACAAATTCAGATGGTCGAAAAAAAAAATCTTACGACTATTTTCTTGCTCATAATATAAAAGTTTCACGCGTCACATGTTATGTTTATTATGACGTATGGGAAACCTCCTGTCTATGCTTTAACGACATTGCTTTAGGTCGATATTCCATTTGAACAATGAATTTAAAACTACATCTGCTTTCCATATAAAGATTAAAAAAAATAACATATTTCACTCTACAAGTTGAACATGATTGCAACAATATATATATATATATATATATATATATATTATATATATATATATATATATATATATATATATATATATATATATATATATATATATATATATATATATATATATATATATATATGATATATATATGACGGTAATCTCTGAAGGAAGCATCCCTGCGGCGGATAGCACGAGAACAAGTAGAGTTAAACCAAGGTTTATTAGGTTAAGTAGAAGGGAAAGAATATAGAATGTATGCCTCCATGCCAGAGAGAATCACCTCGTTTATGCGCTCAGCACATTCCGAGGGACCTCTCCTACGAAATCAATAATCATTTCATGGGAAATCAGTCAAGTAGAACCGCAAGTCAAAGCAGTTAGCAGCACCGAAGTGCCACAAACGTCTCCTCTAGGAAGGCGGGGACCATTCTTGAGGAAGACTTGCAGAGACAGAACAAGATACGGAGATAAGAAGGTGATCAGATGAACCCAGAGGAGGAAAGAGTTTAACAGAATAAGGAGAAGGAAAAGAGGTTAAGAAAAGATCAAGTATGTGGGTTCATCACCAAGACCATCAGGGATACGTGTAGGGAGTTGCACCAACTGCTCAAGGTTGTTCTGGATAGAAAAGTCGTAGGAGAGTTCACCAGCTGGATCATGAGAACTAGATTAAAGCCATTGGCGGTGGTGAATAATGAAATCACCTAAAATGATGATTTCGGAGAAAGGAGAAGAAAGAATGTGCTCTATTTTTTAGCTTAAGTAGTGGAAATTTTTTTTATAGTCCGTAGAATTAGGAGATAAATAGACAGAACAAATAAATTTAGTAATGGAATTGCAAGAGAGCTGTAGCCATAAATTCGAGAATTCAAGAGATTACAAATTTGATACATGAGAGCATATAACATCGTTGCGTACATATTGAGGATAGGGACAGTAGGAAGCTACAGAATAAAGTTTGCTGTCGGCACACTCAAGCACCCTAGTTTCGGTTAAGAACAAGAGATGAAGTTTAGAAGAAGAGAGATGGTGTTCGACAAAGAGGAAATTAAAAAGAAAAAGACCGTGAATGTTGAAGAAATTAATGAAAAAAGAAGACCGTTACCGGTACAAGCAGGACGCCGGGTCCTGGCGGCACTATCCCCATCATCGGAGGCAGCCAACTCCCAAGTGATGATGGGATGAGGGGTGGATGAGGGGCATTCTTTGGATGCCACTCCTCGAAGTATCTCCGAGGCTGCATTGAGTTTCTTCATTTTTTGTTGTTTTATAAAGGTAATGTAAGAGTAAGCGCTTGTAAATTTGTGGGAACATGTGAAGAAATTGGGTAGAGAGGTTGTGGGAGCATAGACAATCCAGTATGATTCATGGGTACACTCTAGACTCTCTGAGAAGGTGAAACTCGAAAAGGAACGAACCAAAGGGTAACGGAGTGAAACGGAATGGTCTACCTCAACCTATCACTCCGTGGGTTATGCCCAATGTGGGGTACTTGTATCGCTTCGGACGGCGCTACGTCCTCGCCCTATATATATATATATATATATATATATATATATATATATATATATATATATATATATATATATATATATATATATATATATATATATATATATATATATATAATCTTTATTTTATTTCACCTCTGGTGGGCAAAGGCCGGAGGCCTACTAAAATTCCACCAGAGTTAGGGGGAAAGACGGAAGCCTGGTCAAATTAAAGGCCGACGTGACCTGATACACGACGTTTAAAGGTGTGTAAGTCATAGGAAGTTGGAAAAAAGAGAAAAAGGGAGTGTATTCCAGACTTTACCAGTATAGTACATGTAGACAGAGCATAGCGGTTAAGTCTGGGGTCAGAGAGTTGGACAGAGAAATGATGAGACTGTGCAGAAAGCTGAGTCGCACGATCCCTTCTCAGTGGAGGACGGTATGCGACGAGAGAGTTCAGAAGAGCAGTGTTTATTGTAATAACGATAGTATAGAGAGAGTGACGCAATAATTCGACTGACAGAAAGTGATTGGGGAGAATTAGTAAGAGCAGGAGAGTTGATAAGACGAAAAGCCCTAGACTCCACTTTTTAGAGGAGACCTGTGTGAGTGGAACCACCCCAAATGTGTGACGCATACTCCATACAGGGGCGAACAACACCCCTATGCAGAGCAAGCAGCTGGGGTGGAGTGAAGAAATACTGAAGGCGCCTCAGAACACCTAACCTCTTAGAAGCTTGTTTAGAAAGAGAGTAATGTGAGGTAATGTGATCTTTCCAAGAAAGATCACGAGAAAAGGAAACACCAAGAATATTAAGAACAGATGAAGGTCTGAGTTGAGTGTTTTCGAAGAAGATATCATAGTTGTGTGGAAGATTGTGTTGAGTAGAGAGATGGAGGGAGGAATTGAAAACAACCATGTTCTCTCTGCCCCAATTTGAAATACGAGATAGATCAGAGGTCAGCTGCTCCAAGGCAACCCTCCTTGCGTCTAGTAACTGTTGTTGGGAGGGGCTCCTTTCAAATTGAAAAGAGTAATGAAGGGTGGAGTCATCAGCATAGGAGTGGATAGGAGATGAAGTAACAGAAAGGTCATTAAATATAATATATATATATATATATATATATATATATATATATATATATATATATATATATATATATATATATATATATATATATATATATATATATATATATATATATATATATATATATATAATAATAAGATATAAGAAGAAATTAAATTACAATCGAAATTGTCTATTCAAATTCTGCCTGTTTATTAATAGAATTATATAAATGTATATCCTACGGATTACCTTCAATCATTTGACTGTCTTAGGTCAACCTTTTCCTTTCATTGAAACTTCAACCATTTGAAATGGTACAAAATCATACCGGTGGTCTGTAACTCCTTACCATTCTGCAAAATATCTGCTTCATCGATTCGTTCTTGTACTTTTCATTAACTTCTTTTTCTTCTCGTTTTTGCTCTTTTTCTTATTCTTCTTGATATTGTTTTTCTTGTTTTTGTTTTTTTCTTTCTTATTCTTGTTCATGTTTTTTTTTTTTTGTTTTTTATTTGATTTTGTTTTTGCTTTTGTCCTTTTTTTTTATCTTCTTGTACTTCTTGCTTTTTTCTTCTCATTCTTGTTCTCGCTGTTCTTTTTTGATGATATTACTGTTGTTGTTGTTCTAGCTGTTCTTTTTGTTAATATTAATATTGTTATTATTCTTGAGGTTATTTTTGTTGTTTTTTTTTTTGTTTCAGCTCATCTTATTTTTGTTATTGCTGCTACTATTATTGTTGTTCGTTATTGCTGCTACTATTATTGTTGTTCGTTATTGCTGCTACTATTATTGTTGTTGTTGTTATTGTTGTTACTATTATTATTGTTGTTATTGCTGCTACTATATTATTATTATTGTTGATGTTTTATTGCTGCTACTATTATTATTATTGTTGTTATTATTGCTGCTACTATTATTATTATTGTTGTTATTGCTGCTACTATTATTATTATTGCTATTGCTACTATTATTAGTATTATTGTTATTGCTGCTACTATTTTTGTTGTTGTTGTTGGTTCTTCTTCTCTTTCTCCCTCTGCTTCTGCTTCTCCTTCTCCTTCTCCTTCTCTTCTTCTTCTTCTTCTTCTTCTTCTTCTTCTTTTTCTTCTTCTTCTTCTTCTTCTTCATAAAGAAGACGTAACAAAGTTTATTTATAAGTTAGTTTTATCTTTTGTTGCACATACAATTAAGACATTCATAAGACATTATCCACAAAATATTTTAATACGCTACCTTATATTTTAATTTCTTATGTTTTAGAACATTACTATATGTTTTAATTTCCTGTTTTTTCTTATAACAATAAAAATATATTTTTTACCTTTTTAATGCAATTTAATTTTATATACTACTCTCCATTATGAATACAATACAAAAATTGTCCTAACGAATTGTTGGGACAAATGTCAAAAATGTCACAACAAAATTTTGTCATTTATTTTTTCTTATTAGAAAATAAATCGGTGAAGTGACTTTCTTATGCTTAACATATCTTTTTTGTATTGAAAATTATATATACTATGACATTCTTGCCACTTGTCCCAACGATTCGTTAGGACAATTTTTGCACTAATATATACAGATCAATTGAAGCTTTCTTTTCTTTACTCTCACTTCAAAAGTTTTATTTTATATCAATATTTAGATTCTGTTTCATGAACTTTAAGACACCTTCTCTTCTGTCTTTGTTTATTTGCCTTTTGATTTTTTGAATAGATGAGAAAAAAGCTTTTGATACCAAAATAAAATGTAATATTGAAATAAATCTACGGAAATAGATTCTAATATTTCACTTTAATACTTCAAAAAAAAAAAAAAAAAAAAAAAAAAAAAAAAATATATATATATATATATATATATATATATATATATATATATATATATATATATATATATATATATATTATATATATATAATATATATATATATATTATATATTTTTTTATTTTTATTATATTATATATTAAAATATATTTTTACAATTATATATATATATATATATATATATATATATATATATATATATATATATATATATATATATATATATATATATATATATATATATATATATATATATATATATATATATATATATATATATGCTTCAAAACGTCTTTTGTTTATAGATACCTGACTTCAAGATTTAAAATTATTAAATAAGCTGTCAAAACTCTCTTGGCATAAGTTTAATATTAGGAACTAATAAGAATGGAAATAAACCGAATCCTCAATTGCTTTCAATCGATATCAGGAGCAAAAGATTTTAGATTTGGTATTAATATGATAATTTTTGAGAATTTGGAAAAATGGGAGGAGCTAAATAAAAAAAGTGGGCGTGTTTAATAGGCGGGGCTTGAGTCATGTCACTGCAGATATTCAACACGGTGGGCTGTGCAATCCACAAGTTGTCACTGTTGCATCCGCTGCGGTTTCGATTTACTGTTGCCTTCTTTTTAATGTTAGTATTTTGCTAACTATTTATTACTAGTATTAAAAATTAAACAAACCAACCAAAACCCATTTAGTCGATTTTTAATGATTTTCAGAAATTTTCTTACGGTAATATGGGCGTTCATTAGAGGCATATATATATATATATATATATATATATATATATATATATATATATATATATATATATATATATATATATATATATATATATATATATATATATATATATATATATATATATATATATATATATATATATATATATATATATATATATATATATATATATATATATTATATATATATATATATATATATATATATATATATATATATATTATTATACATTTATTTATGTTTTCGGTATAATGGCCCAAAGTTCCTTAATTTTACTGTTATATGTATACGTTTTTTTTTATAATATATATTTTTTTCTATTTTTAAAAGAGTAAATATTTACATTCCATTCAATGCCATCTTTCCACTTCCCTTTCCCAACGATGTTAAAAAAAGAAGAAGAAAAAATAATAATAATAATAAAAAAAAAAACCCAACTTCTCTGCTTGAAATCCTTCCTGGCTCTGAGCTTTGCACATCCTGTAAATCACAGGAGTTGGCCCTGTGCCAAGGCCATTTTGGCCAGAATTCTTTTAATTTTTTTTCTTCCTTCTGGCCTTCAGTACTGTGTGCCTTTTAGGGGCGAGCTTTAAAAACGGCTACGATTTGCTGCCGTTTTTAAAGCTGAAAATAAGACATTCATCGCATCTTCTCACTTCTTTACATTTATATAAAGAAATTTAAATAAACTATATATATATATATATATATATATATATATATATATATATATATATATATATATATATATATATATAATATATATATATATATATATATATATTATATATATATATATATATATATATATATATATATATATATATATATATATATATATATATATATATATATATATATATATATATATATATATATATATATATATATATATATATATATATATATATATATATATATATATATATATATATACTATATATATATATATATATTATATAACGATAGGTAAAATTTATAAGTAATAGTGATTTTACATAAATGAATCAAAAAAAGGCATTTTGCACCTTCATTGTACGAAACAAGTAAATACTTACACACTTACACATATAAGTCTGTGTGTACAAACACACGCATGCATGTATATACTGCATATATATATATATATATATATATATATATATATATATATATATATATATATATATATATATATATAATATATATATATATATATATATATATTATATATATATATATATATATATATATATATATATATATATATATATATATATATATATATATGTCGAGCGAGTGGTGAACTGTCCGAATGACTTAAAGTGGGAGATGGGCTGAGGCAGATGTATGTTATGTGATTACTTAATGTGTTAATG
>SEYY01000670.1:90673-95673 GCA_009176605.1 Armadillidium nasatum
TCAGTTTACCAGTAATCTCTCTCTTGCTTTTAATGTAGCTCCTTTATTAGAGAATTTATTCTTTTGTTCTTCTTTGTTCAAGTTTTTTTTTTTTTTTTTTTTTTTTTTATTTTTTTTTTTATTTTTTTTTTTTTTTTTTTTTTTTTTTTTTTTTTTTTTTTTTTTTATTTTAATACTTTTTTTAATACTTTAATATATTTATATATTTATATATATATATATATATATATATATATATATATATATATATATATATATATATATATATATATATATATATATATATATATATATATATATATATATATATATATATATATATATATATATATATATATATATATATATATATATATATATATATATATATATATATACTGACCTATGTTCGCATTTGATTCATTATCTGGAAGGATCAACAATCTGATTCGTCTGATCTTGTAAATCCGGTATGATACGTGGATCAACAGATAGTTTCAACAGCTTCAATATATATATATATATATATATATATATATATATATATATATATATATATATATATATATATATATATATATATATATATATATATATATATATATATAGAGAGAGAGAGAGAGAGAGAGAGAGAGAGAGAGAGAGAGAGAGAGAGTGCGTGTGTTAGCTTATATATCTATGAATTATATATGTAGATATATAAAGAGAGAGAGAGAGAGAGAGAGAGAGAGAGAGAGAGAGAGAGAGAGAGAGAGAGAGAGAGAGAGAGAGAGAGAGAGAGAGAGAGAGAGAGAGAGATAGAGGAGAGAGGGAGTGAGAGGGACAGAGGGAGAGAGAAAGAGAGAGAAGAAAGGAGAGAGGGAGGAAGAGTTTTTTTTTATATTTTATATGAGAAACGTTTGGAGTCTCTTTTGAGAAGAAATTCTTCTCTGCACAATACAATATCCATTTAACTTCGACGAGAAATTTTTCTCTCCCCAAATTAAAACTTCTTTTTCTCAATCCTATTTTTTTTTTTTTTTTTTCTCCTCCGTTGAAAAGCAAAAATATTTTTTTCTTTTCATTTTTTTTTTCTTTTTGCGAAACTTTCTTTATTTCATAACTGATGTATTACATTCTAAAAGAAGCAATACCAAAAAAAGAAAAAAAAAAGTTAGTTAAAACACGGAGTTTAAATTTAATTATGAAATTAAATATATGTGAAGTTTGATTGTAGTGTTCTTGAACATGGTTTTCTTTTTCTTTTCGTATGGATAGTATAAAATATATATATATATATATATATATATATATATATATATATATATATATATATATATATATATATATATATATATATATATATATATATATATATATATATATATATATATATATATATATATATATATATATATATATATATATATATATATATATATATATATATATATATATATATATATATATATATATATATATATATATATATATATATATATATATATATTATATATATATATATATATATATATATATATATATATATATATATTATATATATATATATATATATATATATATATATATATATATATATATATATATATATATATATATATATATATATATATATATATATATATATATATATATATATATATATATATATATATATATATATATCTTAAAATGTCTTTTGTCTTTACTAATGCGAATTCACTTCTTTTCTTTTCATGTTTTCTAACCTCATTAAAGCTTATCTTTAACATTCTTTAAGACATTTTAACGTTTTAATGCAATTTCACGTTACGTTTGTTTTCCTTTTTTTTTTTTGCGACTCTCTAGAATTATGAACGTGTTTTTACCTCTCTCTTTATTATGGAGAGAGTTTGCTCTTACTTAAGGGGGAGAGAGAGAGAGAGAGAGAGAGAGAGAGAGAGAGAGAGAGAGAGAGAAGAGAGAGAGAGAGAGAAAGTATAATATAATATAAGAAAGAGAAAAAAAAAAAGAAGAGAGAGAGAGAGAGAGAGAGTGAGTGAGTGAGTGAGTGAGAGAGAGAGAGAGAGAGAGAGAAAAGAACAGATGGTGTGTGTGAACATGTGTGTGCGTGTGTGATTATATATTTTTTGTGTTGTGTGTACGTTAGTGTAGATATTGAATTAAGTGATTAACTTTTTTTTTCTTTTTAAATTTTTGGATTTTCAATTTATATTTATTTTTTTTTTTTTTTAAAGTTTTATATTTACAGTTGTTTAATAAATATTCTGAAAACGGAAACTTAAAAAAAAAAAAAAAAAAAAAAAAAATTGTGTAATTAAAATAAAAAAATATAAAAATAAAAAATGTAGGAGCTTAGAGGGGAATGGAGGGGGCTGCTGAAAAACTTGGAATATTCGTTAAAGAAAAGTGTTTATCCTTATTAGACAATTCTTAATGCTTCACTGACTTTCAAATTCGGATAAAGATGAAGGAAACAAATTTGTAAAGGAGAACAGAAATACTAAGTAATTAAACAATAATTGAAAAAGGAGAAGAAGAAAAAGAAGAAGAAGAAAATAAAAATAATAGAAAAGAAGAGAGAAGATGAAGGAACAATATACAAGATGGGAAGGTCGAAGAAATTTAAACTGTTTTTATCACAAATATTAACAAAATACATGGGCTCATATTATATATATATATATATATATATATATATATATATATATATATATATATATATATATATATATATATATATATATATATATATATATATATATATATATATATATATATATATATATATATATATATATATATACTATTCATCTCTGGTGGGCAAAGGACAGAGGCCTATTAAAATGTTCACCAGAATTAAGAAAAAAAACTGTAAATCTGGTCAAGTTAAATCCAGACATGTCCCGATTACACGGCGTTTGAAGGTGTGTAAATTATAGGAAATTTGAAAAATAGATAAAGGAAGTGTGTTCCAGACTTTACCGGTAGAGTACATGAAAGATTGAGCATTGAAGTTACGTGTGAGATCACTGAGTTGGACAAAGAAAGGATGAGACTGTGTAGAGAGGCATTTATCACCAGCCCTTCTCAATGTAGGAGTTATGCTATGGGAGAGTTTAGAAGAGCAGTGTTCACTGTAATAGCGATAGTATAGAGAGAGTGACTCAACAATTCGATGGACAGAAAGAGACTTTAGATTATTAGTGAGATAGAAAGAGTTGGTAAAACGAAAAGCCCTAGACTTCACCTCTTCAAGGAGAGTTGCATGAGTGAAACTACTCCAGTTGCATGATGCGTACTCCGTACAGGGCGAACATCCCTATAAAGATGAAGCAACTGGAGCGTAGTGAAGAAATTCTGAAGGCTCCTCAGAACACCTAACCACTTAGAAGCTTGCTTAGAAAAAGAAGTAATTTTTCAAGAAAGATCACGAGAAAAAGACACACCGAGAATATTAAGGACAGATAAATATTTGAATTGTGTGTTTTCGAAGAAGATATCATAGTTGTTTGTAGGTTGTGTCGAGTAGAGAGATAGAGGAATTGAGTTTTTGAGTCATTGAAAATGACCATGTTTTCTCTGTCTCAGTTTGAAATATGAGATAGATCAGAAGTCACTTTGTTCCAAGGCTACCTTTCTTGCGTCTATTATCTGCTGTTGGGAATCGTCTTTCAAATTGAAAGGAGTAATGAAGGGTGAAGTCATCGGCATAGGAGTGAAAAAGAGATGAAGTAACAGGGAAAAGGTCATTAATGAAAAGTAGAAAAAGAGTAGGGATAAGACAGATAATTGAGGAACATCACAACATCTGCTGTTGAACGACCAGGAAGGAAATCAGGAAGGAGGTCACAGAGAGAAGGATAGATTCCGAAAGAGGTAAGTTTAGAAATCAAAGCTTTGTGCCAGACTCTATCGAAGGCTTTCGATAAGTCCAGCGCGACAGCAAAAGATTCACCGAAATGCCGAAGAGCGAAGGAGTAAGATTCAGAAAGGAAAGATCACCAGTAGAGCTATTCTTACGAAAGCCATCCTGGCGATCAGAGATAAGATTAAAAGATTGAGATGTTTCCAAATCTTTCTTGTTAAGGATGGATTCGAATATATATATATATATATATATATATATATATATATATATATATATATATATATATATATATATATATATATATATATATATATATATATATATATATATATATATATATATATATATATATATATATATATAAACTGCATGTTTTTCTATACAAAAATTACATTTGTTTAGTAACAAACTACGTATGCACCTAGACAATGCTAGTAATCATTATTTTCTTTCTAACAAGAAAACAGTTTTATTTCCGTAATCTAAATTAATATTTAATTTTATTGGCCTTTTTATGTATAGTGTTTTCGTTTTTCCTAAACGAGAAGAAATCATTATCTTTTAATGTATAAAATTTGTAGTCTACTTAAATTGACTATATCTCTATATTGTAGCGTAGAACTAACTGCCTTACATCTGAAGTATGTTTTGTATTGTTTGTGAAGCTGTAACAAAAATAATATTTAGTACTTTTTTTAATGATATTAATGCTGCGTTTTATACTTATTCCTTAGGACATACAGCATATATATATATATATATATATATATATATATATATATATATATATATATATATATATATATATATATATATATATATATATATATATATATATATATATATATATATATATATATATATATATATATATAATTCATATCTGTTGGCGATATTCTTAGATTTTTTTAATAAATGGCATAATCTATATATGACAGTGGATGGCTTGGAGTAATCTTCCCGTTTCTTAGCCGTTGCTTTAACTATATATATATATATATATATATATATATATATATATATATATATATATATATATATATATATATATATATATATATATATATATATATATATATATATATATATATATATATATATATATATATATATATATATTCGGTAATGGTGGAAAGGTTTCCATCTCATCTAAGAACTTAAAGCTACAAAG
>SEYY01000670.1:98173-100673 GCA_009176605.1 Armadillidium nasatum
GCTATATATATATATATATATATATGATATATATATATAGTTTTATAAAATTCTTTTCCGTTTCACTCCTCTATTCCACCTTGAAGCGTTCAATTCCCATTCCCATTCCAGATTCCGAGAAGAGAAATACCAATTCGCAATTTATTTCCGGCTGACTTAAGGGAGAGTTTGAAATAAAGGCACATTCATATTGGCAGGGAAAAGAGAGGGAAAGAGAGAGTGAGAGAGAGAGAGGAAGGAAAAAAAAAAGTAAGAGATCAACAGTTTTCCGCTATCTCCGAAACAATCTTTGATCTCGACGTTCGATGTGTAACAGGTTGGGTACGAGTTATAAACGTTTTTCCCTCCCAAGTATTGCCTTTTTAATTAAATTTAGCGGAATGCTTCTCTTATTTCATAGAGCGGAAAGTTCCTTTGCTTAAGAGCGGTTTCGTCCCAGTCCGCGTATTATAAGGAGGGAGAGAGAGAAAGAAAAAAGAAACAGAAGAAGGACAATCTTCTTTCCTTCCTTCTACAGGAGGAGCCCCGTCTAGTCTTCATTTTTAATCTATATTGATTGACCCATCATATTTGCTTCTCCTCCCTTATTAATTTAACTTCGGATTATTGACTTTTCGTTTTATTATCCATCCACAGTTTTCATTTGATTGATGAGGAGCCTCGAATATCTCGACTTTTGAAAAACAACTATTTTTTATCTAGTCTTCCTTCGCAAAATAAATAGAGAAGAAAAAAAAAGCACCACGTTTTTTTTGGGTACGAAGTATAAAAAAGGCACGTTTTTTGGTACGAAAAAAATGTCATTCATCATAAAGGAACTATAAATTACGTTTTTTTATTCCAATAAATAAATATCTCGCTCTATACTTCCAGAGGCCCAGTGTTTACACTTCAATCACGATAAAATTGGCTTAGATAAAATTCACTAATAATAATAATAATAATAATAATAATAATAATAATAATAATAATAATAATAATGAAAATAATAATAATAATAATAATAATGATAATAATAATAATAATAATAATAATAATAATAATAATAATGATAATAATATTAATAATAACTAACAGAAAAAGAAATATTACTCTTCCAATTAAAATGTAAATAGAGAAATACAATATCTAGGTTTCCGGGATAAACAGCATTGTTCATTAGTATGACTTAATTCAACTTTATTACTGTAATTCTACGGCGGTAGTGACTCGCAGGGGAAAACTTTTTTCACTTTTTTCACTTTTTTTTTTTTTATTGTTGATTATAATGGAATATGAAAACATTTGATGATAGCACTGATTCATCTTTTAATTATCAAATGGAATAATTACTTCAGAATATTTTTATGTTTGATTATTATTATTATTATTATTATTATTATTATTATTATTATTATTATTATTATTATTATTGTGAAAAGAATTTCCAGCGAAATCTTCCATATTAAAAATAATAATATCGCTACATTTTAATTAAAAAGAATTTTTTGATCTTCAAAATGGCAAGAAGACAAAATCACAATCTTGCACAAAGAACGCTCCTGACAGCTAACCAAGAAGAAGAGTGGATAACATTTAACTTACTTCTAATCCATATTGTATTATTTTTTTTTTTTTTTTTTTTTTTTTTTTTTTTTTTTTTTTTTTTTTTTTTTTTTTTTTTTTTTTTTTTTTTTTTTTTTTTTTTTTTTTTTTTTTTTTTTTTTTTTTTTTTTTTTTTTTTTTTTTTTTTTTTTTTTTTTATTTTTATTTTTTATTATTATTATTATATTATTTATTTATTATTATTTATTATTATTATTATTATTATTATTATTATTATTTGTGGTAGTAGTAGTAGTTAATGTAAGTATCAGTCAATATTACGTCTGATTTTAATAGTCAATCATCGCTATCTGTGTCGAGCTATATTGACCAGAAGTTACCTTTATCTAAACTTTTTTTTTTTTTTCTTTTAATATTTAAATTTCCATTCAACTGCCGAAAGTACGTTATATCGAAAGATGTGTTGCTTCACAAAAAATAATTGTATTGAATTTCTGTTAATTTGCTATCAATAATTTCTGAAGGTTTTTTCCCTGCGACGAATAACGAGAATATAATTAGAGTTAAAACAATATTTTTTTAGCTTTTATTGAAGGAAAAAAAGGAATGAACGACCGTATAGAAAGAGGAATCAAATAACTTCTCAACATAGGATTAGATCAGAAGAGCAGTGCCCATTGTAATAGTTATGTTAAAAAGGGAATGTTGCAATAACTCGAAAATGGAAAGAGATTGAAAAGAGGGTTAGTGAAAGTGAGAGAGAGTTGTCAAGTTCGAAAGCCTTAGACATCACCATATCAAGAAGGGTAGTGTGTGAGGAACCACTCTTGACATGTTTGAATACTCGATTCGAGAACGAACAAAGCCCCATATACAGATCAGGCAACTGGGATTTTGAAAAGAAGTTCTCATATGTAACACTCAGAACTCCCAATCTCTTATAAACTTGTTTAAA
>SEYY01000670.1:108173-110673 GCA_009176605.1 Armadillidium nasatum
GTTCGAATCCTCATTAGCAGAAGTAAAAGTATATATATATATATATATATATATATATATATATATATATATATATATATATATATATATATATATATATATATATATATATATATATATATATATATATAACAAAGGTATAACAGAGACCTACGAACTGGGATGTATATTGAAAATGAAGTCGCCTTAACGGTAAGATCTCATCCGATGAGAGATTTATAATAATACAAACATGTGCACAGAAAAGAAATACAAGAAAAAATCTGAACCTCAAAAAAAAAAGATCCTTTATTAGAGAAATGAAAATCCTGAAATTGGTTAAAAATTGCTAAACTTGTTTTCCGTATGAATGAAAAGATATTCCCTTTTCTCAGGCCTAGATTAGACCCATCTCTTATTATAGGTGTATGAAAGGAGCCAAGCCATTCTTAAGATTGGATTCGTTTTCCGGAATTCCCTTTTGGCCTCTTCGTGCCCCGATAGACGATTTACTCCTGCCTCTTACGCCCTCCTTTTGCCTTCTGTTTCGTATTCGTCCTCTTACGACCCTTTTACAGAAGCTATTTCATTACTGGAAAAGAAGGCAAAGACCAGAGCTTGTATCTATATTCAAATGAAGTATCTTTTTTGCATATAGCAAAGTGGAAAATTATAATATAACTTTTCTCTGAGGACGAATATAACAAAATCAATTTTATATTTAAATAAGAAGATAATATACTTTAAAAGAATTTATATATATATATATATATATATATATATATATATATATATATATATATATATATATATATATATATATATATATATATATATATATATTATATATATATATATATATATATATATATATATATATATATATATATATGCTCCCAAGGTTTAATATTATATATATATATATATATATATATATATATATATATATATATATATATATATATATATATATATATATATATATATATATATATATATATATATATATATATATATATATATACTATCTTTATAATTGAAATGGACTAATAGAATTGTGAATTCACTTTCGCATACCGTAGATTCGAAAGACTGTGACTCGTAAATGGAAGTTGTAACTTGAAACTGGAAACTTCACATAGAGGGCGCTTTATTTCAAGTTTTAAAGAATAGAATTTTTTGGTTTATTCTTACGGTATTGAGATCGTTTTGTTTTCAAAGGCAATATTAATTCGTTACCGAGTTATTGTTAAAGAGAATGTGAATGAATATTTATTGTTATTATTTTGTATGTTATACTTCTTATTTCTTTTAAAGATTATTAATAACTGATCATAGATTTGGCAATATTATATTTCATATTTAAGAGATAAAATAAGCAGTTCAGTATTTTGAAGATTTAATGTAAGTATTTTAAAAAAAATAAAAAATTCAAAGTTCAGGTACTTCATCATATTAGTTCTTTATTTTTAATTTTAAAATTTAATTAATTATTTTTTTTATTTAATAAATTAAAAGCTTCAATAAATTAATTATTTTTTTATTTAATAAATTAAAAGTTTCAATAAATTTTCTTATTTTCTAAGCTGAAAACGATAAAAATGGTTTTCAAAAAGTTTTCTTCAATTTGATAAGCATTATATATTTTAAATTTATTTTGCACATATGTTATTTCAAATCATTTTTTTCATTTATACCAACCAGTAACTCTGAGGTCACCATTTTTATTATTTAAAAATCATCTGAATATAAAGAAAATGCGCTTCACTAGTACATGACATATGCAACAAAAGATAAAAATACATTTTTGCAAATGATTTTACCTATTTAAAAGTAGAACAAAGGCGGATAGGAAAGGTTGCGAATAAATAGAAACTTGCATGACTTGAGATTCAAACGAAAGGCAGGAAAAAAAAAGGTTCTACTATAGCAGGTATTTGTCTAAATTAATATAACGTGATTTGGTTGCGAGGTTATTATTAAGGGCAAACAATGGAAGACGAGGGGAAGCGCATAACGACGTTCAAGAAAAATATAGAGAAAAAAATTGCTTCCTTTTTTTTTTTTTAATATTCCTTCTTTGTTATTTCTTATTATGTTTTTTTCCTTTTATATATATATATATATATATATATATATATATATATATATATATATATATATATATATATATATATATATATATATATATATATATATATATATATATATATATAATATATGGGCGATAAATAGAGGGGCAGAACTGTACACCTACACTGATTTCTTATTTTTAAATAATAAAATCAAAAAATATAAATCAAATATCACATACATTCACAATTCCTTTGAAATTTTAGACTTAAAACATTGAGAATGCACCTCCCTAAACTTTTATAGACCTACACTCATGTGTACACATGTGTCTCCTACTCATTTATAAAACTGTGTACACGAAAGAAAATTTGTACATTTGTGAATAAATATACTTGAAAGTGATGGATACACATTTAATGAAGAAAAATCTAAAATCTCGTTTTAA
>SEYY01000670.1:115673-123173 GCA_009176605.1 Armadillidium nasatum
GTTGAGAATGCTGAATGATTCGGCCTCCTCCCCTCCTGGATCAGTATGAGAGGAACCCAACCATTCAGTGTTGTGTACATTGAAATTCCCTAAATAGAGGACCTCAGTATTTGGATGTGAAGATGTAACAGTCTCGTGAGAAGTGGTTAGGTATTCAAAAAAGGTAGAAAAATCTGTTCTATTAGGAGAACAGTAGCAGAAACACAAGATTATCGTAGTGGTAGGAAGAAAGATTTTAAGCCACAGAACATCGAAGTTAGGAGATTCAAGATTCACAAGACGTGTTACCGGAGTGTTAGTGTTAACGTAGGCACAAACTCCAGCTTAGATCGGAAATTATGAAATAAGTTATAGTTGGATATATTAAAAAAGTTTGAGGAGGAATTCTTAGATATCTGGGGCTCAGACAATAACAAAAGGTTAGGACGAGAACTAGAGAGGTGGTATTCCACAGAGGCCAAATTAGAAAGTAAGCCACGGACGTTGGTGAAGTGAATAGAAAACCCACGCCTGCGCACAGCTGCCATTCTGCACTCACAATCACGATTAAATCTATATATATATATATATATATATATATATATATATATATATATATATATATATATATATATATATATATATATATATATATATATATATATATATATATATATATATATATATATATTATATGAAAGTCGGATTTCTCGCCTTGATTTCCAATATCAAAAAATGGCGGCGTTGTTTTCTTATTTCGAAGAGATTAAGTATTAATAACCAAATATGAGATATGAAGTATCTAATCCAAAGTCCTATAAGAAAAGTCTTTATATATATATATATATATATATATATATATATATATATATATATATATATATATATATATATATATATATATATATATATATATATATATATATATATATATATATATAATATATAGTCCTATTATATATATATATATATATATATATATATATATATATATATATATTATATATATATATATATATATATATATATATATATATATATATATATATATATATATATATATATATATATATATATATATATATATATATATATATATATATATATATATATATATATATATATATATATATATATATATATATATATTCTTTTAGTTCTATTATAATTTCTTTCTCTCTTGTGTTGAATTACATTAAATTGGTTATTTATCATTTATTGTTAAAAATATATCGTATAGTTATAAATAAAAATAGAAAATTTATAAATGCAACTTTTTATATTTTGATAAATCTTATCTTTACCTTCGTCTAGTCTCCTTTTGGCTCGATTTCTATCCTTTTTTTTAGCTGTTTATTGTTTTAAATTCACATTTTTTACATTCAAACTTGTTTCCAATGTGTCAAATTAAGTTTCTTTATGAATGACTTGCTCAATTTCAGTCTTTGATGAATATTTCTTAGAATTTACTCACAGGTTTTTAGATTTCTCAGTTTATACAAATTTACATCTATTTGCTTTTAAAATACATTGGACATCATTCATTTTCTCGTGACAGTTGTCTCTAAGATTGATTAAAAATAGAGAGAAAGATGTCAACATTGAAATTGGGATTGAGAAAGCATTAGGAACTTTTAAGCTTATAAATTATTTCTTTAAAAGTAAAATAAAATCCCAATTTAACTTCACCGTCACGTCATCATATTAAACTCTTTGAAACACTTTTTGTCAACAAATACACTGACGCTCAGTCACGCGCTTACACACACACACACACACACACACACACACACACACATACACATACCATACACACACACATATATATATATATATATATATATATATATATATATATATATATATATATATATATATATATATATATATATATATATATATATATATATATATATATATATATATATATATATATATATATATATATATATATATATATATATATATATATATATATATATATATATATATATATATATATATATATATATATATATATATATATATATATATATATATATATATTATAATAAATAAATAAATTTTTGCAATTTCTGAATTTCCGAACAAACTGTAAACAACAGAATTAGTAATATTACAGATATACGTTACCGATATATTTAAATACTTTAGCATCTATTTTTTATATTAAAATGAAGAAGCAGAAGTAACTGAAGTGAAATATCATGATCAAACTCCATAGACTTAAAGAAGGGATTCTTAATCTGGGGGGCGCGCCCCCTGGGGAGGCGTGCTAAACTGTGGAAAAAAGACAAATTTCTCGCAAGCGAATTTAACCATCAAACAAGCCCATTTAATAATAATAATAATAATAATAATAATAATAATAATAATAAAAATAACATATATTATATAATAATATATATATATATATATACATATATATATATATAATATACGCATATATATATATCATATATAATATATAATATATATATATTGTTGACCTCATACAATATAGTATAAAAGAGGGGGCATTGGACCTGAAAAGATTGAGAACCCCAGACTTTAAGGGAAGGATTACAGAGACGACAAGAGACAAATAATAATAATAATAATAATAATAATAATAATAATAATAATAATAATAATAATAATGATAATGATGATAATGATGATAATGATAATAATAATAATAATAAAACAATTTTAAGCTTTATAAATCTCTCTGACAAACTTAATGTTTAGCTTTACTTTTATTAACTATATGTGTACTTGCCATTATTTTATTTTATTTTATTTGTTTTTATTTAAAAAAAATAATGTTTTTAATTTTTTTTTATTTTTTTTTTTTATATTTTTTTTAAATTTTATTTTCACTTTATTTATTTATTTATTTTAATTGTTTGTTGGTTTTTTTTTTTTTTTATTTTTTTTTTTTTTAATATTTTTTTTTTAACTATTTCTCTCTCTCTCTCTCTCTCTCTCTCTCTCTCTCTCTCTCTCTCTCTCTCTCTCTCTCTTTTATCGTGTTGTTTAATTGTTTATGTCTTTCCTTTTTTAACTTTTGTTGTTTTTGTTTATTTGTTCTACAGGTTTTTATTATTATTATTAATTACTTTTATTACTATTATTATTACTCTTATTACTGTTATTATTATTACTCATTATTATTATTATTACTATTATTATTATTATTATTATTATTATTATTATTATTATTCTAACAGTCGAATTTCCATCGTGCCTCACTCTTGTATTTTTGGAGCTTTCTTGAATGGATGGAGGATCTGCCAATTTTGGAGCTCCTATTCACAGACACTAAATTCCAGGCGTTGATATTGAATTCGATATTGGATTCCCATCGTGTTCGCTAAAGTGTCTCGTGGCTTTTGTTTACGACTTTGGGCTCATAAGCACAAGCTCTTATTTCAGTATGTTTGTCTTGTCTTTTAAAATTATTGATTAAAAAGGAAAAAAAAAAAAAAAATGGGGATAAATATGGAGTGTTACTGATAAAAGATGTTCTTGTTTTGTATTTAGGTAATATTTTGGATTATATATATATATATATATATATATATATATATAATATATATATATATATATTATATATATATATATATATATATATATATATATATATATATATATATATTATATATTTACCTGTCAATGTAAAAGAAGAAAATATGAAAGGTGTCTTGTATATTTTCCAATTTCTGTTTAAGTTTCAAATATAAAATAAAAATATAACAAATATAATAGGCATAAAGATGTAAAATGTCGTTTATTCAGACCTATTCTGGTGTTTCGTATAACTTTATATAAAAATAACATAAATGATATCTTTTATAGTTAACACCTTAAAAATCACTATATCGCTTATCAATTTCATTGAAATTTCAAAAACGTTGTATCCTTAACACATTCTAAATGTTTTCAACTCATGCTTCCTTAAACAATGGTAATTGCTTCAAGATCTCAAGGGAGTAAAGTTCTTGTTATAGTTGAGAAGAAATCTTAAGTATCTGTATTTGTGTGGCAGCGAGTGTCTTGCTTTTACCTTTTAATTTTCCACTTTTATTTTGATTGGCCTCTCATTTAATTTGGAATATTCGATGACTTCCATGAATCATTCAAATAGCTGGTGCAGATTTTTGAGATTTTGAATATATGTATTTATGGTAATTCAGGATGAATGTATTCAAGATTGAATATCAAAACTTGTATTCTGAATTTTTGTTTTCTGGTAATAGTAAAATAAGCATTTTTGATTCCATTTGGTCTACGGAACTGAAAATACAAATTACTTACGGAAATACCAAAAACCTTAGCTCTGTTCATACCAAGCACCTTTTCAGGGCTGAAATGGCTTAGCTTTGTTTGAAAATAAAACTTTAAACATTACCTTAATTTAATTACTATCTTATTATAAGATCGAAATAACAGTTTTATTTATTATTTATTTTTGGCAAAATAAGGATTCATTTTGCGAATAAATTATTTTTAATACCGATATACATACACATATGAAAGCCAACCCACAAGCTCATATATATATATATATATATATATATATATATATATATATATATATATATATATATATATATATATATATATATATATATATATATATATATATATATATATATATATATATAGAGAGAGAGAGAGAGAGAGACAGACAGACAGAGAGAGAGAAGTACAGAAAAATAAGAACGAATAAGAGTGGTTCTGGTGTGTTTGTGAGTAGATTCGTGTGCTCATACCTAAAGTGCATATAAAGTTAATTTGACGAGTTTTTTATAGCAAGAACCTTCGAAAAACGGAAGAAACGATCGAAGAGTGTTTCGTCCCTCTCACCTTTACTCTCCTCCCTCATTCGACTTCTTCTTCTCCTCCCTCCCTCCTTTTTTTTCGTAGGGGAGGGAGGGGGGGCCCCTAAATTCCATGGTAAAGTTTCTTCCCAAGAGAGCTTCTCAGAACGTGAGGTGCGTACCTGATGCTTCAGTCTGCAATTATCTCGTCTCCTCTTTGAGTTGTAAAGCATCCGAAGACTTGCTGCTTCTCTCTGCCACTTACTTTTTTTTTTTTTTTTTTTTTTTTTTTTTTTTTTTTTTTTGCTTCCTTCTCTCTATCAAGCTTACTTCGCCAGAGTTGGAGATTTAAAGCTTTCCTACATTTAAAACGTAAACGAAAATAAGCGTGTCAATTATTATATATATATATTATATATATATATATATATATATATATATATATATATATATATATATATATATATATATATATATATATATATATATATATATATATATATAATATATATATATATATATATATATATATATATATATAATATATATAATATATATATATATATATATATATATATATATATATATATATATATATATATATATATATATATATATATATATATATATATATATATATATATATATATATATATATATATATATATATATATATATATATATATATATATATATATATATATATATATATATATATATATATATATATATATATATATATATATATATATATATATATATATATATATATATATATATATATATATATATATAATATATATATATATATATATATATATATATATATATATATATATATATATATATATATATTAAATATAAAAAAAAAAAAAAAATAAATAAATAAATAAATAAATAAAAAAAAAAAAATATATATATATATATTATATATATATATATATATATATATATATATATATATTATATATATATATTTCACCATACCCCAGGTAGGACTTTCGTCCTGTCAGTAGGATCTTCCGAGGAAGATCCTTGGGTTTCTTGGGCCCACGGCGAATACCGCTGCTGGGCCAGGCCTATCGCGGATAGGAGATTATTATTATAACAGCTGGCTTTTCTTTCACTTTACCGCTGAACCACTTTTTATATATATATATATATATATATTATATATATATATATATATATATATATATATATATATATATATATATATATATATATATATATATATATATATATATATTTTAAAGTCTGCTTTACCTCTCACAGACTATTTTCTAAATAGAAAATTAATGTCGGCTATTGGACTCGAACCAACGACCTTTAAGATTGTACGTCTAGCGCTCTGACCACTCTGCTACGGCAGTACTCGCATTGAAACTTGCTCACGATTTACTTTCGCGACGTCAAGTCCAAAGGACTCCTCCGACTGCAACACGAGCAAGGGGCAACGGGGTCAAAGTTCAAGGCCATCACTCGCAGACAGTTATATAAAAGATTTTAAAGTCTGCTATAACCTCTCACAGACTATTTTCTATTTAGAGAATTAATGTCTGCTATTAATTGCCCCTTGCTCGTGAATAATTTTGGTGACAGACCACTTCTCTGTTTCACCCTCGTCGTGACTTCGAACCAGTTGTTATCGTCCATCTGCGTTTTCATTCTACACAAACTACTGACATAATAGGTGCTCCTTATCTCCCTTATCAGTTTCAGCGGTATCCCCCATTCCCTCTTTTCCAGAATATCCAATAAAATTCTCCTTGGTACAGGGTCGAACGCCTTCTCCAATTTAACAAAGGCCAATTAATATTGAAAAAAAAAAACAAATTTGAATTTCTTAAATTCAAAGATCTTTTCACGTAACATTTTCATTGCAAAAATCAAGTCAATCTTTGATATTTCCGACTTAAAACTGTGCTCCCATTCATCTAGCCTATTCTTGAATATATCTCTCGTTTTTCTCTCCAGAATCCTCTCGCATCTTTGCAACATGTGGCATCAGAGGTATTCCTCTGTAGTTCTTTCAATCCGATAATAGGTCATATTATCGATTTATTTAGTAGACAGGTGTTCTCCCTTCGCTCCATCATCTGTTCTGAACTTTGGGAACATCACTATTGAGATGGAATGAATATGTCCATCTATAAAAGATGACACGGATAGATTTAAAAGAAAAATATACATAAGTAATGGTGAAATTGAATCAAGTAAAGTTATCAAGTAAATGAAAGGAGCTTGGAATACAGTGACACCTTACAAACCTTGTTATACTCTTAAATATACCAAACTCAATTAAGTTCACAATCCCATTCACCAAATAATTTATAATCTCGGGTACAAACATGGAATTTCTGTAACTAAGAGGAATGAGAGAAGAAAGAGTTTAGCAAAAACCATTATTGAATTAAATGAAAATAAAATTTTTTTAGCGATAGATTCATCAGAACTAATAAAAGAATTAACAATTGATTTTCGGATGTTGTTAGAGATATGGTAACTGGCAAGAAATTTTTTAAAGTAAGAGAACGGAGGAGGTAAGAGCAATTTCGTTAGTGAAATTACGCAGGGGCAACAAATAACCCGATTAAAATATTAATATTAAAACTAGGGTAGACTAGTGATAAGGAAAAATAGTGATTAGATTGTGGTCAGTTACCACAATTCCGATGTTGACGTATTAATAGTTGGAGAAAAGTGAATATATATA
>SEYY01000670.1:143173-155673 GCA_009176605.1 Armadillidium nasatum
TTTTATCATTGTTGCTGTTATGTAATAATATTAGCAATACATATATGCAATTTTGGAAACGAATTTAATAATAGAGATATTATTATTATTATTATTATTAAGGAATACTCTTGGCAATACATATATGCAATCTGAGAATCGAATTTAATAATAGGGATAAATATAATTATTATTATTATTATTATTATTATTATTATTTTTACTCTTATTATTTTTGTTATTATTATTATTATTACTTTTATTATAATTTTTATTCTTATTATTTTATCATTAGTTATTGTTAATGATTATTATCATTATTATTTTTATCATGTTATTATTAATTATTATTATTATTAATGGTCATTATTATTATTATAATTTTATTAGTTATTATTATATTAAGGAATTGTAACTATTATTAATTATTATTATTATTATCATCAAATAATAATTATTATTATTATTATTATTTCTAATAATTTTATCACTGTTGCTGTTGTTATGTAACAATAATATTAGCAGTGCATATATGCAATTTTGAAACGAATTTATTGATAGAAACTATTATTATTATTTTATTATTAATTATTGTTATTATTATTATTATTATTATTATTATTATTATTATTATTATTATTAATATTATTATTTTATTATTAATTATTTTATTATTATAATTATTATTATTATTATTATTATTTTAAACTTTAAATATTCCAATAATATTACTACTACTACTACTACTATTGACTCTGTAATATCGAGTTCATATTTTTTTTTTTTTTTTTTTTCTTTCATTAATTACATTTTAATCACATTAACTTATTGAAAAATATTAATAATATTTCGAATTTTATTTTATTATTATTATTATATATATATATATATATATATATATATATATAATATATATATATATATATATATATATATATATATATATATATATATATATATATATATATATTGAATAAAATTTTAAGTCTTATTTAAATTTTTTACAATTGAAATATTTTATAAAATTTTATTAGTATTAATTTTGTTAGTAAATTTAACTTAAAAAACTTGAATTTCAAAAGGCTACATTTTTGGTTTATATATATATATATATATATATATATATATATATATATATATATATATATATATATATATATATATATATATATATATATATATATATATAATTTTGCAAAGGCTGGGTATAAACTGCAGTTAAAATATAAATAATATTCTTTTCGATTATTTATTGAATATATACAATAGGGCAAGCAATGAAAATCTGTACAAAATTCAATGTAAAATGAAATCAAATTCATTATATATATTTATATATATATATATATATATATATATATATATATATATATATATATATATATATATATATATATATATATATATATATATATATATATATATATATATATATATATATATATATATATATATATAATATATATATATATATATATATATATATATATATATATATATATATATATATATATATATATATATATATATATATATATATATATATATATATATATATATATATATATATAATTTAAGAAGTTGTGAACCATAGAATATATAGAATAGGAAAAAAGAAAGCATTTTATAAAGCAATCAATATTTGATTTCATTTTTTACCAAGTCCTTATTGAAAGCTTTTCAAGATTGAACCCTGTCTAAATTCTGTAGCCTTGCTCAACAGACTAATAATGCAGTCCAGCCTAGAGAAAGTTTTATAAGTCTATTTTCTTAATAAATAGAGTAGAAGAACTGTGCTTTTTATTTCCTCATACATTTCATATTATATAATTCAGAGTGTTTGAAATTAGGTAGATGGATTTTTCCTTTAGGGAAGGTTATAATATATATATATATATATATATATATATATATATATATATATATATATATATATATATATATATATATATATATATATATATATATATATATATATATATATTAAGTGAATGGAGGTTGGAAAAAATAAAGAAAATTGTTTACTTGTCTGTTGTGAGAGTCACCCACAAAAAAATATATTTTAAAATTAATTCAATAATTTTTGAAGTTTCAAAATGAAAATGAAGAGAAAGACGAGTTGAATGATCTCTCATCAAAGGTGATAATCTCCTTTAAAATTCAGAGAGAAGAGTCATATGGTAGTGATCCTCAAAAGATTGAGAATCAACAACTTCACAGACAGAAAGTGATTGGAAAAAATTGACTTCTAGGAGCGAAAAGCCATAGTCTCTTCAAGTGACGAGTGATATTTATATTTTAAGATCTATTATATTTCCTTTTATATAATAGATTATATTATAATTTTTCCTAATTCACTATGTCTATTTAAAATACTTCCTTTTCTTTTTAAACAAAAAGTATAGGCTTAGTTCTAAAATTTGAATTTCAAAAAGCTTTCAACTAACTTTAAATTTTTGCTTTAATCTCATTCCTCAAAAGGGCATTAGAACAATATTCTAATAACGTTCTATTAGTACTTAGTAAAAAAGAAACTCTGTAACTTGTATGGAACAAAGTTAACTTCTCATAGTCAATTTTCAATGTCACTAATCATTATTGCTTGAGTTATTGCCTAGCTAATAATAATAGAGACTGAAGAATAGAGAACTTTGAATTTTAGAACTAAATCTGAACTATTGTTTAAAGAGAAATGAAAAAAATATTAAAAGCGAAAACAGAATTCGAAAAATTACATGAAAATATAAAAATATACAGAAAGGTAAATAAAAATAAAAATCTTTATATAATGAACAATAACTATTATCTGAACTAAATCACTTTGATCTATTGTCTTCAGATAACATTTTCCTTATTTTATTTAATGATCTTAAAGAAGAGATAAACCAACCAAAATACAATAAAAATATTTTAATGAAAAGAACGAATAAAGTGAAGGAGAGGCTTTGAATAAAAAAGAATTACGATCAGAAGCTTAGAAGCTCACTGATATAATTAAAGAGAAATAAAAAACTCAAAACTCTTCGAAAAGGCGAACAGAAACTGTATAAAAGAATTTAAATCTTTTTGTCTGTAAAATTATTCAATTAAAAACAAAGCAAAGAGAACTGAAACTTACAGCAGTGGATTTTCATACTTAAAAAAATAAACAAAAAACAAAAAAAAAACAAAAAAAATCAAGGTGATCAAACCTTGCCTGAATGAAAATCTAGAAGTGGAATCGTGCAAAAATAAAAATAAAATAAAAAATAAATAATAATGACAATAATAATAATTATAATACTATAATTATTATTAATAATAAAAAATATTACTACTACTACTACTAATAATAATAATAATAATAATAATAATAATAATAATAAAAGTTAAAAGAAACTTTAATTCATACTCATTCCGAAACAAAGATTTAATAATTTAAGAGTTCTTTATGATGAATTGAAAAGAAGTTTTTGAGCTGAACTTCAAAAGTAAGAAATAAATGAAAAAATACGAACCAAATTCAGTCCCAAAAGACAAACAGGGAGGCAAGAGTATAATTACATTAAAAGTAATATTCAAATAGAATAATAGATAAAATAACGTTAAAAGGATATTAAAATGCAATCTCACTCTCTCTCTTTAATATATATATATATATATATATATATATATATATATATATATATATATATATATATATATATATATATATATATATATATATATATATATATATATATATATTTCTAGACTTTTCCTCACCATCCTCCTTTAGGCGCACGTATCTGTCAGCTGTTTCGGACAAAATCCCTCGACCACTTCTATATCAGCCATGGTTCTCCCACTTCTCTCCATCGCTCACTTAACATCATCCCTCCAACAAATCTTCGGTCTCCCCACCAACCTTTCTTCTACTGGTCTCCATTCATAATATTTTCTTGCAAAGATATTGCCTTTCATCCTCTTTACACACCTAAACCTCCGTAACTGCGTCCTTTCCCCCACAAGCTCCACCAATATGCTTTCCACCCCCAGTTCCGTATTCACATCATCGTCCCTCACTCTGTTCAGTCTGTTTATTAACAACATCAGTCTCAACACTTTCATTCCACTCAGTATGCTGGTATACAATATTTCTTCAACCTTCCGTGGCATGCCTCGGTCCCAGAACAATGGGTATAGTGAGGGAAGAGCCACAATAAACTTACCAATTCTATGATTCAGTTCTATGGACATATCATTAGAAATTTTAAATGAACAAGAACTATGATCTGAACTAAAACGCTTTGGTTCGTACTTGTCTTCAGATAACAATTTCCTTACTTTATTTAATAATCATAAAAAGAGATAAAACAATTTCAATCCCACAAAATAAAAAAACAAACGCGATAAAGAGGAAGGAGCTGCTTCGAATAAAATGAATTGTGATTAGAAGCTCAGAAGCTCAATGATATAATTCAAGACAAATAAAAAAAAAACTCAAATCTCTTCTAATGAACTGACAGAAACCCAATAAAAGAATTTAAATCTTTTTCTCTGTAAAATGCAAAATCATTCAACTAAAAACAAAGCATAGGGAACAGGAACTTACAATAATGAATTTTCATACTTCCAAAGCATTCAAAAAAGAAGAAAATCAAACCTTACTTGAATGAAAATTGAGGAGAGATAACATTCTAGTTCGTATGTTTCAGTATTCTATTCACTGTTCCCATATGCATCTCTTCCCACTCACACTTACCAACATAATCTCTGTCTTTTCTCTACTTATCATCATCCCCTTTGCATTCAGGACCTCATCTTATATATCAATAAACCACTGCAGGGCATCCGAAAATAACATCATCCACCCTCTCCTTCACAAGTCTATCGCAATATTCCATAAAAAATATGAACAATTCTGGTGACAGCACACTTCCTTGTTTAACACCCTTCGTGACTTCGAACCAGTTGCTTTCATCCATTTGTTTTCACCCTCCACAAGCTACTGACATAGGTGCTTCTTATCAGTTTCTGCAGTATCTCTTATTCCCTCTTTTTCAGAATGTCCCACAAAACTCTCCTCGGGAATACCGTCTCCAAATCAACAAAGGGTAAATTAGCTTTCTTGTTTAAATTCATAGTTCTTTTCACAAACCATTTTCATTACAAAAAATCAAGTCACCCGTCGATCTTCCAGACCCAAACCAGTGCTCCTATTTATCCAACTTATTCTCGACTATTTCTCTCGTTTTTTTCTCCAGAATTCTCTCATACATCTTTGCAACATGTGGCATCAGAGCAATTCCTCTGTAGTTCTTGCAATCAGTTTTATTCGCCCTTCTTAAATATAGGGCATATTATCGATTTATTCCAGTCAGCGGGTGTTCTCCCGTCTCTCAAACACCTGTTCATTATTTCCTTATATATATATATATATATATATATATATATATATATATATATATATATATATATATATATATATATATATATATATATATATATATATTATATATATATATATATATAGTTAGTCTAGACAAATAAAGCTTAAAATCTTTTGTTTTGTGACGAAAAATATCCTTGACCTCTTTACTTGTTACAATAATAATAATAATAATAATAATAATAATAATAATAATAATAATAATAATAATAATAATTATTATTATTATTATTATATAAATTATCTTTTATTATTATTATTATTATTGCTATTTTCATTACTTTTATTAATGTTATTATTATTATTATAATAGTAATTAGTAATAATAGTAGCATGTTGCTTTTCAACTTCTGAAATACCGTAACCAATAGACAGCACTATTATTTATATATATATATATATATATATATATATATATATATATATATATATATATATATATATATATATATATATATATATATATATATATATATATATATATATATATATATATATATATATATATATATATATATATATATATATATATATATATACTGATATACTGTATACATATGTATAGAAGACGTCAATCGTATTATTTGGAGAGAGGAAGGGCAATAAAGTAATTCCATCCATGCAAAAACAATTTATTTAATTCTTTTAAATACAAAGTTTTCTGTAACTTTACGCATTTTCAATTCTTTCTTAATTTAAAGAAGCTGAGTTTGCCATTCATGACATGATGTTGAGTGAAGGGGGCAGGGAGACACAACCCCACAACCCCACTTTATTCTGACTTTCCCTTGGTAAAAAAAAAAGGGAAAATGAAAAGATTTTGAAAAAGAGGAAAATGGGGAAAAAAGGTTTTCCTAAAAGAAGTTTGCTTTTGGTTTCATTGCCTTGAATCACAAAGAGAATTTTCCTTCTGTAAACTTTTTTATTCGCTAATCAAACATTTTTACTACACGTAATATACTATTATATATATATATATATATATATATATATATATATATATATATATATATATATATATATATATATATATATATATATATATATATATATATATATATATATATATATATATATATATATATATATATAAGTCTCCTCCTGTGGTAAAGGGCCTTAGGCGAACAAAATTCGGAAGGAGTTAGGGAAAAAAGGAAACCAAAAACAAATTAAAGGTCAGCATCTTCCGAAACACGACATTTTAAAGTGTGCAAGTCAAAGGAAGTTGGGATAACAGATAAAGGGAGAATATTCCATTGTTAATCAGTTAATTACATGAAACATTGAATAATAGCTATTAAGGCTATAGTCAGAGTGTTGAAAAAATGAAAGGAAAAATGTGTAGATAGATGAGTCTCAATAGCTCTCCTTAAAAGAGGAAGTGCTCAATTGGAAAGGTCAAAAAGTGTCTATTGTAATTTCAATAGAATAAGGAGAGAGATGCAACAGTTCGATGACTAGAAAGAGATTGGAGAGAGTTAGCGAGAGTAAAAGACTTGATAAGTAGAAAAGCTCTATTTTATACTTTATCAACAGGAGAAGCGTGAATGTAACCAAACCAGATATGCAATGCGTGCTGAATACAAGGGCTAGAAACGCCACTATAAAGATTAAGCAATTGAGGTAGTGAAAAGGAGTTTCATGGGCGACTCAGAGTAAATAACCTCTAAGTGGAAAGATCACGAAAACTGGAAACACCAAGAATTTTAACATAAGAAGGAGTAAGATGGATGCTTTTAAAGAAGAAAATGTAGTTGTGTTGAATATTATGCTCAGTAGATAGAGGAAGAGACTGTGGTTTCTGAGCATGTAAACAACCATGTTTTCTTTGCCCAAACAAGAAATCAAAAGTCAGTTGCTCTAAATCGACACTCTTAGCTTCAACTTAGTTATTTAAATTTAATTCTATAATAAATAATTATTTTTTAAAAAAAATTAATTTAATAACACTATGTAACAAAAATTTAAAAATTTTTTTATTCCTGGCTCAAAAGTATTATCTTCCGGTTATTTGTAACTAAAGTAAAAAGGAAAAATATATTGTTTATCTCAAAGCTGGATTTTATGACCATGGCTGTGATTTGGTAGATTAGCCATTTTTCATTAAATCGAAAAGCATTCTTTATATTTTTAAAGCATTTTGAAGTATACATAATAATTATATGACTGAATATTTTATTTTCCGGATTCTTTGAGAATAGTATTAACATTATATAAAAATTTGAATGTTGCAGTTTTAAAATTTCAAATAAACCTGTAAGAACGGTTTAGGTCAAATAAGAGAATTGTAGAGTTCGATAACATTTTATAGAGGTTTCTAAAATTTTCTTGATCTATACAGATTTTCTGGAACTGTTTCCAAAAATTTTGGGAAGAATTTTCTATACCTCATTAATGTAAATAAGAAAGATATAGAATTTTCTAAAATATAGATTGAGAATATACTTATACAGAAACTAACAGATCACCTTTTATATCGCCTGTAAGTAGCTCAGTTAACACATCTAAAGACCACCCAAAGAAAACGACAAAAAAGTTTTTCAAGATTCTTCACTAAGTAAGATAGTCTGTTTGACGCAATTAGAATTACTTGCAATACACGTAAGTGGAGTCTCTTCATTGAGAGCATATCCGAAAGCCTTAAAGTTGTACTTCTCCATAATTGGAAGACACAACCATCCATTCCCTTAGTTCATTCGGTGAATCTCAAGGAAGATTACAACAGTGTCAAACTCATACTACAAGTTTTGAAATATGAGGAGTATGGCTGTGAAGTTATTGGATACTTCAAGAAAATATCATTCTTGATGGGATTCCAGGTGGGGTTTTACCAAGTTTCCATGTTATCTTTTTGTCCTTAGGATAGTAGGGACACTACAGTACATTACCATAAGAAACACTGGCCATCAGGGACTGAGTTCTCTTTGGGGAAATATATTGGGAAATTTTGATCCATTAATAAATCCTCTAAAGGTTTTCAATCCTTTGAGCATAAAACTAGGTCTGATAAAACGATTTGTTAAAGCTCTTAATAAAGAATCCTCAGCCTTCAAATACTTTCAGGACCTCTTTCCCAAGAAGGAAAATGAGAAAGCTGAATTCTGTTGTTCCGCAAATCTAGAATAGTGTGTTCAGAATTCCCCAAGAAGTTACAGAGAAGAAAAAATTAGCTTGGGAATTTTGCTGCGGTGGTTAAAGACTTCTTGGGTAACCACAAGACTGAAAATTATGTGGAACCAGATGAAACGTAATGAAAAACTATGTTCAAATGGGCTACAGAATGTCCTTAAAAGTCAATATCCTTGATTTCCATCTTAACTTATTCATGGAGAAAATGGGAGCATGCACAGAAGAGTAAGAGGAACTCATTCACCAGGATATACTAAACTTTGGACACATATATGAAGGAGCTTACAATGAAAACATGATGGGAGACTATATTTAGGGGCTTATAAGGGAAAGTAATTTACATTACAGGCGCAAATCTACTCAATTTTAAACTTTTCTTTAGTTTCCTACAACTTTGAATTAAATATTATATAAATTTGACAGTATTTCTGCTATTCGACCAAAATTAGACAGGAGTACGAAATGGAAAACATGGTTTGCAAATTTTTCGTCATACAAGCCACAAATGCAAAGTTTCAAAGGAAAGATGGGTATTTTCCATTCATAGCAATCAAAGGTATTAGAAAATACACTCACCAACCAGTAGCAAAACTTATGTTACACAGGGAATTGTTTGGGATCTTATCAATAAGGAATAATAATTATTTTAATTGAATTTTATCATTTCTTATATATTGAAAAACTCTTTTATCATTCCATTCAATTTCTTCATATATAACTATGAAATAAATTTAATAAATAAACAAATAATTAAAATTGTTCCCGCATTAAAAATTGAATTAAGAAAGGAAAAACTTAAATATTAATGATAAGTGTATTTACCACTCTTCTTGTATCAAATGTATGGGTTTCAAAATTTTAAAAAATATCGCCTAAAATGTAATGTAACTTTTCTTCTACTTTGTACATAGCCCTTGGTCTTTATCGTTAAGTGGATTTCTTCTCTTCAGTGAACTTCTCTCTTTGATTAGAATACTAGACTTTGGATATTTTAATTCAGTTCATTATCACATATGCTATTTCAGGGTTGCTCTAGGTTTATATTCTAATACGGTTAAACAGGTAAATCGAAATCTGCAGAAATGTAACATTTCGAGATCTTTGTTATATTTTAAGAAAACTAATAAACTTAAATGAACATTCTACATAGCGCATGAAAATATGTATATTAAGCGGAATGGTAAAGTGATTGGCTCACGTGCCTAAAGGAGTCAATTCGACCTCTCATGAGGGTTCAAGGAAGAAATATCCTAGAAAGTTTCCCACCTCAAATAGGGTAATTAAATTTTTTTTATATATATAAAGGCAAATTCTGACTTTTGAAGTGAAAAGAATGATTAAATGGACCAATACGAAATTTGCTTCGGAAAACCTTAGGCAAAATTTCAAGGGTTTAAAAGTGGGATTCTTAAGAATAATTGGATATGGAAAAGCCTAACAAACCTAACAAAATGTTGACCTAATGAAGGACAGACCCTTGAACTAACACACTCAACGGAATTAAAAATATTAGGTAGTTAGACAAATTTTCTTGAGGAAAGATTTCTTCGCGGAAAATATGGAAACAATTCTTTATCCATAAAATGAAGTTTTATTTCAATCCTATTATATATATATATATATATATATATATATATATATATATATATATATATATATATATATATATATATATATATATATATATATTATATATTTATATATATATTATATTTATATTTATATTTATATTTATATTTATATATATATATATATATATATATATATTATATATATATATATATATATATATATATATATATATATATATATATATATATATATATATATATATATATATATATATATATATATATATATATATATATATATATATATATATATATATATATATATATATATATATATATATATATATATATATATATATATATATATATATATATATATATATATATATATATATATATATATATATATATATATATATATATATATATATAATATATATATATATATATATATATATATATATATATATATATATATATATATATATATATATATATATATATATATATATATATATATATATATATATATATATATATATAATATATATATATATATATATATATATATATATATATATATATAAGAAAGAATGCATGTTAACGAGACCTTTCTTTAAGAAAAAAAATATTATCTTATTTATATCTAAACAAAATTACATAGCCCTGGTAATTAAAAATATAATTACAAAGTCATAAACATCGTAAATAATTCTATCCGTAGGTAACAGAGGCCATAAATAAGTGCAACTCGCAGTTATCTCAAGCCTTATTCCTATTAATTTGTTTGAGAGAGAAAGAGAGAGAGAGAGGGACAGGCAGAGAAATAGAGGAAGATACGTCATAGCATGAGGCTTTATTACAGTTACATAGTAGAAAATTATCTGAAAATTAGACCTACAAAAAAATGCTCGAGGTATTTTTTTTTATTTTTTGGAGGGGGATAGGGGTGGTGGTGGGGGAAAGAGGGTGGAGAAAGGGGGGGAGAAGGTGGTTCAAAGGGAGATTTTTTTTTATTTTTATGAGCTTCAATAATGCTTGTGACCCTTATAATTCCTTGAAATTGAAGGTAATTTTGCTGCTTCATTATTTACTTATTCATTTATCAATATTATTGCAATAATAATAATAATAATAATAATAATAATAATAATAATAATAATGATAATAATAGTAATAATTATAAAAATAATAGATAATAAGGATAATATTATTACAATAATTATTATTATTAATTATTATTATTATTATTATTATTATTATTATTATTATTATTATTATTATTAATGTTTTCAGCATTCTTGACAAAAATACTTCCTGTTTACTAGGTTATGAGCAGGCTTAGAATGAAATCTCATACGTCATAAAAAATGTTTGACCTTTTCAAGATAACATTCAATACAAATAGAATTTGCTCCTCAGTATTATGCTTCAGAATTGGGTTAAAGTGTTTTTTGAATTGCTCTGATAGTTGAGAACGACAATGACATAATCCTTGTCTGTTGGAAAAAATGCATACTGGTTTCTGATTAATGATTATATATATATATATATATATATATATATATATATATATATATAATATATATATATATATATATATATATATATATATATATATATATATATATATATATATATATATATATATATATATTATATATATATATATATTTTTTTTTGGCGGGCGAACTTGGCTTTGTTTTAAAATATTGTAAGTTGGGTTATATTTTGGTTATATTAGGTTAAATTTTGACCTTTTCGCAACAATAAGAAAATTCTGGTCAGAGACAATCAAAGAGACAATAGTTTTTCACCCTCTACAAGGAATACTTAAGTTTTTAATTACTTTAACTTCATTAACCAACCCAAAATTTACAATAGTTTTCATTCAACGTGTTACTCGTGTTTTATAGTTTTACATCCAAGGTTATAATGAATTCCTTATACTATCATCCAAAATTTTTGTATAACATTTTTATTTTTGTCCGAAACTCCATAGCAACTTCTCAAATTTGTTTTAATGTTTTCAAACCTAATATTCCCTCTAAGGCAGATCAAACCCATGAGCTTCCGTCTCGCTCTCTCAGCGCACGCATACACACACACACATATTATATATATATATATATATATATATATATATATATATATATATATATATATATATATATATATATATATATATATATATATATATATATATATATAGAATATGATCCATGAAAGGTACAAATTAAATTAAGAAGAACAAATGTATCATTAGAAAATATAAATCTTTTCTCCGTATGAAAAGGATTAAATATTTGGCAAGAGAGTAAGAGAGATAAAGAGAAAGAGAAAAAGAGATACAAAAAGAGAGAGAGAGAGAGAGAGAGAGATAGATAGATAGATAGATAGATAGATAGATA
>SEYY01000670.1:178173-188173 GCA_009176605.1 Armadillidium nasatum
ATGCGGATGCGGATGCGGATTTTGAATTTTCGAAGTTTTCGGAAAGTGCGGATGCGGATTTTGAATTTTCGAAAAGTTCGGATGCGGATGCGGATGCGGATTTTTTTTTTGATGAGGATGCGGATGCGGATGCGGATGCGGATATATTAATTATATATATATATATATATATATATATATATATATATATATATATATATATATATATATATATATATATATATATATATATATATATATATATATATATATATATATATATATATATATATATATATTCACTTTCACCTTTCCCACTTTCGTGAGGTGGTGCCCGCCACAATTCCCTTACAAACATAACTATTCTTACCTTTCAACGCTTTCACCACCTCCCTCCATCTCTGTCTCCACAAATCTTCTACCCTCGTCTAAACTCAAATTCCTTCCATCAAAATCACTCTCACTCCATCCATCCATCTCCACTTCGGCCTTCCCCTCCCCCTACCCTTCCCCTATCCACATCGGATCTACGTACCTTGCCAACCATTCTGTTCTCTTTCATTCTTCACATATGTCCAAACCATTTTAGCACATCCTCCTCCTCTCTATCAATTACACCCTTCTTCCATTTACACATCTCCCTTATTCTTTCATTTCTAATCCTATCAATCCTTCTCAATTTATATATCGCTCTCAAATCTTTCATCTCAAAGACATTGAAACTTTTTCTCGACCGAGCACTTATCGTCTATGTTTCACACACATACAATACAGAAGGTGAACACATACATTCAAACATTCTTATCTTTATTTCTTTCCAAATTTTTCCTTTCTTCCATACTTTTCTTAGGCCCCCCAATACTTTCATTCCTTCTACCACTCTGTTCTTTATTTCTTTTTCCGTCCCACCCATTACCTTCCACCCAACATTACTAGATTTTTGAATTCATTCACCTCCTCAAGTTTCCATTTTCACACTTCTACAAACCAATTCCTCCCTCCACATTTCCTCATCCCCACCTCCAATCCTCATAACTTTATTCTTCGTTGGATTGAATTTCAATCTCGTGTTTGCACATTTCCCTTCAAACTCTCTCACAAGTATTCTCATCTTTTCTCCAGATTCTGCCACCAACACATGCCGCATCATCTGCAAAAAGTAAAACATTCACTTCACATTCACCCTCCATATTTCTCAACGTAATACTCTTCCCTTCTCTCTCCATTTTTCTAAGTAAACCATTCATCAATAGATTAAATAACATGGAGATATTACAAACCCCTGTCTCAATCCCACTCCTATGCTAAACCAATCCGAATAGTTCTCTCTTCACCCTCACTCTTGATCTACAATTCGCATATATATATATATATATATATATTATATATATATTATAATATATATATATATATATATATATATATATATATATATATATATATATTATATATATATATATATATATATATTATATAGTGATGGATCGGATGTCATATTTTCTAATTTGCGGATGCGGATGCGGATGCGAAGTGCGGATGTGCGATGTCGAATTTTTGCGGATGCGGATGCGGATTCGGATGCGGATGTTGAATTTTTGAAAGTGCGGATGCGGATGCGGATGCGGATGTTGAATTTTTGAAAGTGCGGATGCGGATGCGGATGCGGATGTTGAATTTTCGAAGATGCGGATGCGGATGCGGATGTTGATTTTTGTGCGGATGTTCCGCATCCGCGCATGCGGATGCGGATGCCATCACTAATATATATATATATATATATATATATATATATATATATATATATATATATATATATATATATATATATATATATATATATATATATATATATATATATATATATATATATATATATATATATATATATATATATATATATATATATATATATATATATATATATATATATATATATATATATATATATATATATATATATATATATATATATATATATATATATATATATATATATATATATATATATATATATATATATATATATATATATATATATATATATATATATATATACCTCTGTTGGGCAAAGGCCAGACGTCTACCAGTTTCCACCAGAGTTGGGGAAAAACCGAAAATCTGGTCGTTAATGGTCGACATGTCTCGATACACAGGGTTTAAATGTATGCAAGTCAAAGGAAGTTGGGAAAACAGAGAAGAGAGTGTGTTCCAGACTTTATCAACACAGTACATGTAAGATTGAGCAAAGCGGTTAAGACAGAATTAGACAGAGAAAGGATGAGACTGTGAACAAAGTTGTGTCGCACGAGCCCATCTCAGTGGAGGAGGTATGCGACGTGAGATTTCAGAAGAGCAGCAACCGTTGTAATAGCGATAGTAAAGGGAGTGACGCAACAATTCGACGGGAGAAAAGAGATTAGAGAGAGTTTATAAGACGAAAAGCACTAGACTCCACCCTTTCGAGAAGACCTGTATGTGTTGAACCTCTCCAGGTGTGTGAGGCGTACTCCATTCAGGGAGCCAACGACACCCCAATAAGGAGCAAGCAACTGAGGTATCGTAAAAAAAATCTCGAAATCTTCTCAAAACACCCAGCATCTTAGAAGCTTGTTTAGAAAGAGAAGCAATATCATCCTTCCAAAAAAGATCAGGAGGAAAAGAAGCACCTAGAATATTGAGAACTGATGAAGGTTTGAGTCGAGTGTTTTCGAAGATGATGTCATATTTGTGTGGAAAGTTATGTCGAGTAAAGAGATTGAGGAATTGAGTTTTTGAAGCATTGAAAACGACTATGTTTTCTCTGCCTCAATTTGAAATAGGAGAAAGATCAAAGGTCAGTTGCTCTAAGGCCACCCTTCTTGCGTCAATCAACTGCTGTTAATTATTGTTTTCAATAGTTTTATTTGGAAAATTTTTAATTATTATTTATTTATTTATTTGTTTATTTATTTAGTTATTATTATTATTATTATTATTATTATTATTATTATTATTATTATTATTATTATTATTATTATTAGTTATTAATTATTATTATTATTATTTTATACCTATTATTTTTATTAATATTGTTATTATTATTATTATTATTATTATTATTTCATTATAATGATCATAAATGAAAGGAGTAGGGAACGGTGAAGTTATCAGCATAGGAGTGGATAGGTGATGAAGTAATAGAGAGAAGGTCATTAATGAAAAGCAGAAAAAGAATTGAGGATATGACAGATCACTGAAGAACCCACTATTTATAGTTTTAAAGGAAGAACAGTGGCCGTTTATAACAGCTGCTATAGAACAACCAGAAAGGAAATCAGAAAGAAGGATAGATTCCGAAAGTGGAAAATTTTTAAATCAAAGTTTTGTGCCAGACTCTATCGAAGCTTTCGACAAGTCTAACGCTAAAGCGAAAAATTCACCGAAACACCAAAGAGCGGAGTACCAAGAGTTAGAGAGAATGGAAAGAAGATCACCAGCATAGCGTTCTTTACGAAAGCCATACTGGCGATCAGAGGTAAGATTAGAAGAATTGAGATGTTTCCAAATCTTCCTGTAAAAGATAGATTCCAAAATTTTAGAAAAATTGAGGTTCATAGGGGTTCCCCTTCTTCGGCACAGGCTGAATGAGCGCATGTTTCCTGCAAGTAGGGGGAGGTCGAAGTAGAGTGAAAGAGAGGAAACAGTTTGCCATGGTAGGGTGCAAATTCAGAAGCACAAGTTTCGAGAACCACAGGAGGATTACCATCATCATCATACGCCTTCTTACTGTTAAGATCAAAGAGAGCAGAAATGACATCCTTAGAAGAAATTGCAATATTGGGCATAATTGAGTTGAAGGAGGTTGAGGGAGGAAGAATGGCTCCGGAATCGTTCAAGGTAGAGTTCGAGGCAAAAGTTTGAGCAAAAAGTTCAGCTTTGGTAGAAGGCCAAACGGCAGCTGTGTCATCAGATAATACTAGAGAAGGGAAAGAGGAGTAAGCAAAGTTAGAGTTAACATTTTTGGCAAAGTCCTAGATTGGGTGAAAGAAAGAGGGACCAGAAAGATTATTGTATTAAAGACGGAGATAAAGAGTTTTTGGTGTTACGAAAAATAGATTTTGGACGATTCCGGAATAAAAAATAAGTTGAAAGAATTTCTGGTATTTAAAGACGACTGTAGTCCCTGACGACAGCATCCCTGCGGCGGATAGCACGAGACAAGTAAAGTTAAACCAAGGATTGTTAGGTTTAATTGAAGGGAAAAATATGGAATGTACGCCTCCATGTCAGAGAGAATCACCTCTTCCATGCACTCAGCACATTCTGAGGGACATCTCCCACGGAAACAGTAATCATTCCATGGGAAATTAGAGAAGTATCACCGCAAGTCAGACCAGTTAGTGGCACCGAAATGCCAGAAACTATTCCTCACCGAGAGCTGTGGCCTTTCTTGCTGAAGACTTGAAGAGACAGAACAAGAAACGGAGATAAGAAAGTTATCGAATGAACCCAGAAGAGGAAAGAGTTTATAAGGAGACGGATAAGAGGTTAAGAAAAGATCAGGTGTGTTAGGTTCATCACCAAGACGGTCAGGGATGCGGGTAAGGAGTTGCATCAACTGCTCTAGGTTGTTCTGGATAGCAAAGTTGTAGTCGAGTTACCCAGCTGTATCATGAGAACTAGATGAAATCCATTTGCGGTGGAGAACATTAAAATCTTATAAAATGATTGTTTCGCAGAAAGGAGAAGAGAGAATGTGCTCTATTTTAGAGTTTAAATAATAGAAGAATTTTTAGTATTCAGTAGAACTAGGAGATAGATAGGTAGAACAAATAAATTAAGTAGTAGAATTGTAAGAGAGCTTATGCCATAAAGTAGAGAATTCAGAAGACTTCAAATTAGAGACACGAGAACGAACAACATCATTGCGGATATATGTGCACCATCCGCCTTTGGCTAAAAATTGAGGACAAAGATAATAGGAGTAGCACAATAAGGTTTGCTGTCAGCGCACCCAAGCACCTGAGTTTCGGTTAAGAACAAAAGATAAGGTATAGAAGAAAAGAGGTGGCGTTCGATATATGGGAAATTAGAAAAAGACCGCAAATGTTGCAGAAATTAATGACAAAAGAAGCCGGACGCAAATTCTTGGCGGCACCATCCTCATCATCGGAGACCGTGAATTCCCAAGTGATGATGGGGTGAGGGGTGGATGATGGGTATCTCTGAGGCAGCTTTATATTTGACCATTTTGTTTTGTTTAAAAAGCTAATGTATATTTTTGGTAACATGTGAAGAAATACAGTGGAGAGGTAATGGAAGCCTAGACACTTCAATATGAAACGAGGATACACTAGAGACTCCCTGAGAAGGTGTATATATATATATATATATATATATATATATATATATATATATATATATATATATATATATATATATATATATATATATATATATATATATATATATATATATATATATATATATATATATCGTATTAACCTATATCATGTTGCATATCGTTACATATATCCGTTGTATATCCGCTATTGAAACCTTTACAAAAACCTAAGTTTGAAATTCACTTAGTAGCTCATCCTCACTTAAGGTCTTCCATTAAGTTTCCGACAATATCCCGAGAGCGAATCTAATTTCCTCGAACTTTGTTTATTCTCTCTTCAAAGTCTCGAGGATCCCATAAACTAAGTTCCAAATTTTATCAAACGCCATACAGTTAATCAAGAACATCCCTTACACTCTATTGAGTGTCTTTAAACTTTGATTAGACTTTGACTTAACGACATTTTTTTTTTAATTAAAGTTGGAAAAAAAAAGGAAAAAAAAAAAAAGTTTCTTGATTTTTGCATATTAATTTTCGTTTTTTTTAATGTTTTTAATTATTGCTTTCAAGTGTTGTTAATTAATTCAGTCAATGAAAAGTTGATGAGCCGTAAGAGAAGTTTGTTTATTCTAAGGAGTAAATATCAAATAGCTTTATTTTCACACACACACATACATACATTTACACACACACACACACGCATAGATATATATATATATATATATATATATATATATATATATATATATATATATATATATATATATATATATATATATATATATATATATATATATATATATATATATATATATATATATATATATATATATATATATATATATATATATATATATATATATATATATATATATATATATATATATATATATATATATATATATATATATATATATATATATGCTTCTTTTTCGCTAGAATTTCCTACATATAGCTTCACAAAATAACAGTTTTTTTAAAGATCCAAAAACTATGGCCAAATTAAAGGTCAACATGCCTCATTACACATCCTTAAAATTGAAGTATGTAAGTCAAAGAGAGTTGAAAAAATATGGGAGAAAACAGAAAAGGGAAGGAAAACAGAAAGAGGAAAATTTGCTAATCAAAATTTATAGTTAGATTTTATCGAAAGCACTTCTTACTTCCAAAGTTACAGCACGAGATTCATCAAAATACCTAACGCCAGGGAACCAACAAACAGTAAGAAAAAAAAAAAAAAAAAAAAAGAGAGAGAGAGAGAGAGAGAGAGAGAGAGAGAGAGAGAGAGAGAGAGAGAGAGAGAAGAGAGAGAGAGAGAGAGAGAGAGAGAGAGAGAGAGAGAGAGAGAGAGAGAGAGAGAGAGAGAGATAGCAAAACTAATTTTATCCCGAACATAATGTGTACCACCAGATATTAGTTTATCATTAAAATATAAATATTTTCCACTTCACATTAAACTTAGCTTGATGAAAATATTTGAATGGTAATGGATCGACAGGAAATTTGTGTTTAGTAATTAAAGGACAAATTAAATGGAATATTTACTGATGTTAAAGCTGGAGTTTTCACTTTCATGTAATTTCCTGTGCGACACACCTTCTTCTCATAAAACTAAATGAGTCCGAACAATGGTTAATGCTTTCGTTAACTATAAAAAATTTATCTTGGGAACCATAGAGCCGAAAACAACCGTGACCTGGTGCAAATATGTTGAAATATTATAAAATATGGGAAGGAAGGTGATAATTAAAATGCATTTTAAACATTTTCACTTTAAGTAACTTCTTTCCAGCTAACCTTGTGGATGTGTAAACGACGAACATAATGAATTATTTTACAAGCAGATCTGTGTTTTGAAGCAGATTTAAAAAAAAAAAATTCAACACTCAAGTGACAGGTGAATGTTGATTCCTTCGGTAAGAGTTCTTCATCTCACTAACGTCACAGAAAGAAGCTAAAAATATATTTCCCTTTTGATAGCTGCAACTTAATGACTTAATAGTGGGGGAAAGGAGCTATAACTCTTGTAATAAAACTTTACTGTTTATTCGGTCAGATGAACGTTGAAAAGACACTTCTATTAGCATATTTATTTAACCATAATTACCAAATTAAAAAACAAAGTAGGATAACAATCTGCTTAGGCAGTGGAAGCTTGGGCTGTAAATGGGTAACTAGGAGTAGTGTATAAGATGACAAAAAAATGTGGACGTGATGGCCTAAAGTGATTGATTTTCAGTTGAATTTAGCTACACAAATTTGAATGGAAACAGGGGTGTTCGTGTTTGTAACAGACAAACGGTTGAAACTGCTGCTTAGTGATAATTGGTCACTCTTCATCTACTAGTATTTGTGGTTCTTGTTTCAGCTTTTGTTTATCTGCTTCTGATATTGTAAGTTTATTTAATCACTCCCTCAATCCATGACTCTCACGATATGAGTGGCTGAAACTTTCGCTTTCGATCTTTTTTTCAATAATTACACCTAAATATTTTGCTCCTTTCATATCTGGTAATGGTCCTTCTACCTTTTTCCATTCTTAATTTTTTTGGACTCTCCATTTTCTATCATGTATTCTATTCTGAATGTCATCTATTTTACTCGTGACTCTGACATTTTCCCTTTAGTAAGTTCCTCAAAGATATGATTTGCTTGTTTTTGTTTTATAAATAGAATCAATAGAATCACTTCATCTGTTTACCATGCTATCCTTTTTTTTTTTTTTAACTTGCCCATTCTTTTAACTTCTTAAACTTTTCTGGCACGCATTCTCATCTTCTCTCTGAAGTGTGTCCTCTCCTCCCCCACACCCAAGTTTTCCTCCTAATGAACGTACATGATTAAAGCTCTTTTTCAGTTGAATAACGACACCCTCCTTGTAAATTTTTTTTAACAAGTCTCTTGTGTATTTTTCCCTTTATTTAAAATTTCTCAGTACTAATCTTTGGTTTGCATCCAATCATACTTATGAGATGATATTCATTTCTATAATAACTTTTCTTCTATCATTTACCGTCATTAAGTCTATTATTGACTTATTTGCATAATTCACAATTATACTGCTCCAGCTATACCAGTTTCATTTATGTAAGGAGGTTAGAATATGTTCATTAGACAGACCGTTACTAATGACAAAATCCAAAATCCGTTCTAATTCTTGGTTTCTCTAACCTATACCCCAAATTCCTACCACCGTCTCAGCTACTCTATTGCACATTGTACTTTAAGATCTCCCCAAAGTATTTTTATATCAGTGATTGCTCTCTCACATTATTTTATTATGATTTTTTATTATGATTATTTATTATGATTATTTATTATGATTATTTATTATTATTATTATTATTATTATTATTATTATTATTATTATTATTATTATTATTATTATTATTATTATTATTATTATTATTATAACAGTAAAAAAAAATAGCAATTCCAGTTTCCCTTCCTGGGGTTTCAAATGGTGAGTTCAAATGCTTACATTATACATACTCTTCGTCCAACCAATTTTAGCACATTTTCTTTTTTCAATATTTTCTTCGATTCTCCCAGAAAACCCAGATACCAATATCAAAGCCACCCAGTAGTAATTTCTTACAATTTCTCTTCACTCTTCTCTCTAAGGCAGAGACTTTTTGCCAACACCTTCAATACAGTCAGTGTTGCTCGCATAACCAATCCCACCACCTCCTCCTCTTCTTATCCTCAATGACATGATGCAAATATTTATGATAAAAAATACGACAATTCCATTAAAGAATGAATATAATCTTCACTAGAATGTTTCTACTATTGATCAAATTATATATATATATATATATATATATATATATATATATATATATATATATATATATATATATATATATATATATATATATATATATATATATATATATATATATATATATATATATATATTATATATATATATTATATCACCTCTGGTGGGCAAAGGCCAGAGGCCTACCAAAATTCCACCAGAGTTGGGGGAAAAGACGGAAGCCTGGTCAAACTAAAGGCCGACATGTCCCGATACACGACGTTTGAAGGTGTGTAAGTCATAGGAAGTTGGAAAAATAGAAGAAGGGAGTGTGTTCCAGACTTTACCAGTAGAGTACATGTAGGACAGAGCATAGCGGTTAAGCCTGGGGTCAGAGAGTTGGACAGAGAAAGGATGAGACTGTGTGGAAAGTCGAGTCGCACGAGCTCTTCTCAGAGGAGGAGGTATGCGACGAGAGAGTTCAGAAGAGCAGTGTCCATTGTAATAGCGATAGTAAAGAGAGAGTGACGCAACAATTCGACGGGCAGAAAGAGATTGAAGAGAGTTAGTAAGAGCAGGAGAGTTGATGAGACGAAATGCCCTAGACTCCACCTTCTCTAGGAGAGCTGTATGTGTGGAACCACCCCAGATATGAGAAGCATACTCCATACAGGGGCGAACAACACCCCTATACAGAGCAAGCAACTGGGGTGGAGTAAAGAAATACTGAAGGCGCCTCAGAACACCCAACCTCTTAGAAGCTTGTTTAGAAAGAGAGGTAATGTGATCTTTCCAAGAAAGATCACGAGAAAAAGGAAACACCGAGAATATTAAGAACAGATGAAGGTTTGAGTTGAGTGTTTTCGAAGAAGATATCATAGTTGTGTGGAAGATTGTGTCGAGTGGAGAGATGGAGGAATTGAGTTTTGGAGGCA
>SEYY01000670.1:193173-200673 GCA_009176605.1 Armadillidium nasatum
ATATATATATATATATATATATATATATATATATATATATATATATATATATATATATATATATATATATATAGTGATGGCATACGCATTCATATCCATCAAAATTAACATCCTCATCCGCCTTCGCTCTTGATGAAAGTTCTACATCCACATTCACATCCGCATCCGAAATGAGAAAATATGAATCAGCAATTATATATATATATATATATATATATATATATATATATATATATATATATATATATATATATATATATATATATATATATATATATATATATATATATATATATATATATTTACTTACTTACTCAGACTTCGGCTTCAGCTGTATCTTGGGATAATTATGTTTAAAATTACAAATGTAAATAGTACTTTTATTATATTAACTAATGAAAACGAGAGCGCAACTGCTACTAAAAGTGATAAATTATACTAATACTAATACTAATGTTAAAGATGATAATAATAATAACTTTCAGATTCATCGTTTCTCCTTAAAGCATATATATATCTCTGACTCGTTTGAAGTGTTAGATTTTGGATGAGGTGTCCCTAGTAATCACCTTTTATTATAAACATCATCAATGGTCATCTTTCTTTTCTTTTCTTTTATATCCTCAATGGTCATTTTTCTTTCGTTTTTGTCATCAATGAACACATTTTTCTTTTGCTCTTAAGTCTCAATGGTGAACCTCTTCTTTTTAACTATTTCAATGGTTACGTTTTTCTTCTAACGTTATCAGTGGTCATCATTCTTCTTATAACTCTGTAAGTGACCAAAATTTTTTAACTCCCTCAGTGGTCATCTTTCTTCATTGAACGTCGTCAATGTTCACCTTTCTGCTTATAACGTCATCAGTGGTCATCTCTCTCTCTCTTTGGAAGATGCATGTTCTAGTAAAAAATTTAAAATATAACATCTGAAAAGATTATTATATTGATTTCACATTTTTCTTATTCTTTTTTAGTTATTATTTTGATTAATTCAAGAAGAATCTTATTCTCTTCTTTTTGATCCTCTGCTATGAATGAAACTCTCCTAATTCTTTTTTTTTTTTTTATTTTTTTTTTTTTCGCTCCCTTCTTTCTTGGAAGTTTCTTCAATTTTTATTTAAAATCCACTGAGCAAATTCCATTTAAATCAAGCTATTCTTTAGATGTATAAGTAATTATTACAACAATCTCAATATTTTCTCTAAAATAATGTTACTACAATACATCTGACTAAAAAAAAAAATATCAAACTTTTTCAAAACAATCTCCATTTTGAAAAGAAGAAAAAAAAATCAGAAACATTTTCTTTATCAGTATTTCTAAAAAGAAATCCTAAAAACAAATAGCAAAAACTGAGAATAAATAACGGCATTGTAGTTTTCCCTCTGTAATATAAAACAAAAACGGAGTCTTTATTTGACGAATCAATATTTCGATTTACGTATCTCACAATCAAACTATTTTGGAATAGAAGAGGATCGGGGATTTCAAAAATAGCCATATTTTCTCATATATATATATATATATATATATATATATATATATATATATATATATATATATATATATATATATATATATATATATATATATATATATATATATATATATATATATATATATATATATATATATATATATATATATATATATATATATATATATATATATATATATATATATATATATATATATATATATATATATATATATATATATATATATATATATATATATATATATATATATATATATATATATATATATATATATATATATATATATATATATATATATATATATATATATATATATATATATATATATATATATATATATATATACTCTGAGTGTGACAGCTTTCCAAGCCAAGCCAACGACAGTGGTGCTAGATGAGAAATATTCACGCCATCAGTGGAGGAGAATGTGCTAGACACCATTTCTGAGCAACCAGGAACCAGCAGGCCCAACTTTCCACAATATTTCGTATGGAGACAGTATGAAAAACCTTTCACGAGCAACCACTGTAAATGTTTCATGTGCAGTGAGTACAGACCCTCAAAGTTGAAGATTACCTATCACGATTATAGTCTTGTAGATGTGTCGAAGACACATCTACAATTTTATTCCTGTCTCTTCTTTACGAATGGTGCAAAATTTTAAAGAGTCTCGATGGTAAATATTTATAATAAACATCGATGAGTCTACGCCAATCCTCACCCTATGATAGAATTTCGACTCCAGCAAACCTTCTATTGTACGAGTTAGTATGGTCTGTGATCATCTGTAAGGAAGAAAATTTTTTATAGACAGACATAGTGTCCGGACGTTCTTACAGACGGTTTTTCAACACACACACACACACGCATATATATATATATATATATATATATATATATATATATATATATATATATATATATATATATATATATATATATATATATATATATATATATATATATATATATGAGCACATAATAAAGTCATTATACGGCATGCCAGCCAGTGTTTTAAATCCATTCCTGACATTCCCCAATTTATTTTGCGTTGTGTAGGCCTTTGGCCTTTTTCCACCTGAGGTGGCGTAAATATATATATATATATATATATATATATATATATATATATATATATATATATATATATATATATATATATATATATATATATATATATATATATATTACAAAGGTAACTTATTTAAATTCCAGTACCAAATTTGACTAGTATTCTAAGAGGAAATACCCATCAAGTCATTATATCTCTAAATAGAAAATCAGCCATATTAATAAATCAACCTAACCTTCAATAGAATGAACGTCTTTCAAAAGCCGTTCCGAAATATCAAAGAATGAGTCAGTTATTGAATAAGAACTGTAAGCATTATGATTGAACGAATCGTCTGAATAAACCTGACGAAAATATGCAAATGAAAGCGTCTGCCAGCGTCTTCGAAATACTCTCTCGGAGACCGAGTTCTGAAATCGCAATTTAACTGAGGCCTATTATTCTTAATTTTATGAGACAATTTAATTTCATGATTTGATTTCAATGAAGCTTCAAATTCTATGGATGGTAAAAAAATTTCTTTTCTTCTTCTTCTCTATCTCAAAGAAGAAAGAGATGAAAAACTTTGAAATAAAAGCATAAATTTGTGTTATGGTTGGTTGGTACATTTGCTGATTTATAATTTTTATTGATTGATTTGGTATATAAATACAAAGACATACACGAATATATATATATATATATATATATATATATATATATATATATATATATATATATATATATATATATATATATATATATATATATATATATATATATTCTTTTCTTTTAATTCTAGAGTTTTTATATTCAGTCCGTTATCAAACCTTGAACTTAATTAAGGTGTTGAGGATTTTAGATCCTTAATTGTACTAATAATAATCCTTCTTGGTTTCTTTATTTCCATTACCATATCCTTTACGTAAGTTCTCAGGTATTTTCTTGCATATTTTTCAGTGCACTACTTCTTTACTCCTACGCTCATCAATATCCATTGGATTTATCTATACATTCTCTACAATTTTTATTCTTCTTAGACATAAGTTTTTATCATGTATAGTGGTTCACTATTGCTTTTCCTTGTACTTTGATAGTCGATTATGATTATTATTTTGCAATTCTTCGTCTATATATAATAAATAAGAGTGTCTGGCACCGAGCAGTGAGATTTTAGAATGGAATTTTAATGTTGTATAGTATTATAGTTTATGCCTCTCAAAGATCGCTACAACATCGCTACAACATTTGTTTTCTGCGATGTGACGAACATCACACTTTCAAATGAATTATTTTCGTATTACAGAATGTATTGTATGCTTTTCTGTGTAAATACCCATTAGAAGTAACACAATTCATTCTTTTTCTGTATGGTCTTCAGTTTCTACTTTCTCCTTAATTAAGCATTCTACAAATATTTTGAAATTACTTTTTTATATTCTTTTTAAGTCAATTAATTCTTAGAATCTGATCCTGCGCTGAAAATAGTATTAATTCTCCCTCCAATCTAATATAATTTCCTTGTCATCAGTGAAAACAGTTGTAGAGTATTCCTCCTATTAGTAAATTTTTACTCTGACAAATCCATTCTATAAAATTTTAGAAAAAAAGACTCATTCAATTTCATAACTTCCATTAGCCTTGTTTTTAATATTTATATTTTGGCTCTTGATTTTCTTTATTAGATCTGAAGTATCTCTCACTTCTCCTATTCTATTCCTGTCTTTAAAGTAATTTCCTTTTTGTCTGTTCGATATTGTTGTTAGTTTCTTCATTTCATGAGTGTGTACAATTCATTTAATTTATATATTGGCTTTATTTATAATATATGTTTCTGTTTTTGATATGGAAATTCTTTGTGGTATGCTTATTTCTCAATTTGAATGCAGGTATATCCTTGCCATGCATAGGTCCTTATTTATTTGCGTGTACTTTTTTGTGTGTCTCTCTAGGGTATTTATTTCATGTTTGGAATCATCTAGTACACCAAAGTTATTTGTCAGAGTTTTCACGACTAATATTTATTGGTTTCAATTTAAACTAAGAAATATCTTTTAACATCTTTTGAGAATTTTTTTTCATTCTTTTCGAATCTCTTTCATTTGATCATTCTAAACATTATTGTTTACTGATTATACATTGTTCAGGTTCATGTATCTACTTTACACTAAAATAAGACAATGAAAAAAGGACCTTAAAATAGGAAAAACAATGAACTAACGGATATTTATCAAGTCCATTCAATGCAGATATAGAGGCAAAACTGTTTTACCACTTCTATTTGCTTTATTAATTAATTCCCCAATGTTTGGAGCGAATAGTTTCATATTTAAGTAAAACAAATATGAAACCGTATTTGTCTTCTCTCTACTCGGTTTGACCCTGTATTAGTTTCGATCTTATTTGTATATAACTGAAAGAATTGAAGGTCAACAAAAACAACTGTGTTGAAATAAAGTTGCCTGAAAAATTCAACTTTTAATCTTTTCCTGACATCTTTCATAAACACTAAAATGTTTTATCCTTTTTAAAGGAATTTGTTTTGTTGATGAACACCAAACACTCACACCAAACAGACACATCACATAATATTGAAAATAATACGATTATGTTATTCCCTTGAAATTCAACTTTTAATCTTTTCCTGATCTTTCATAAACACTAAAATGTTTTATCCTTTTTAAATGTTGGTACAACTTAAATTGTATGTGCTATTTCATCGGTTTAGTAGCTTAATGATGATGATCGATAAGATGAATGAGTCAACATTTAAGGGCAAAAATTTATTAATTTACTTATTAATTTACTATAGTAAATCCACTGTGAATATTTAGATCATGTGACAGATATTTTCATTTGCAATTTATTTAAAATAAAATCCAACTTTTCCAAGATATTTCATCCTCTTCAATTAATTTTATTTTACTCGTATTTTAAATAAAAATAGTGTTAAATAATAATTAATCCTTTAGTTATATATATATATATATATATATATATATATATATATATATATATATATATATATATATATATATATATATATATATATATATATATATATATATATATATATATATGTGTGTGTGTGTGTGTGTGTGCGTGTGTGTGTCAAAGCATAGTTGTCACCGTTGTTGATATTTTGTATGCAATAAAGGTATTGATTGTGCCACAAATTAATAACTTCTAAATAAGTGAATAAATTATGAAATATTGCTGATGCAGCAAATACGTCTCAATGATTTATCGGACTTGTAATGGAAAACAATAAATATATCATTTCTTCACTGTTATTACTCCGATCAATACGCCACTATTATGCGCACATATATATATATATATATATATATATATATATATATATATATATATATATATATATATATATATATATATATATATATATATATATATATATATATACAGGGTGATTCAAAATTATGGTAAAAAGTTTTTGGTAACTGATAAGACATGGAAAAATATAGGTAAAAGTTCCTATAAAGGTATGACGTAATGTGCTTAGTTTTCCGTCTGGCTGTCTGTATGTGTTTGTTACTAAATATTTTGTATCTACGAAACCAAGTAAGTTACAAACTCTAAATTTGAGATTGTTGACCAAAACAACCAACTACCGTATAAATGCACTGTCTGTTTGTGTTACACATTACTTTGTAACTCATTGATTGTGTGTGCCTCTTTCGTGTTTATTTCGTTATTGAATATGGAACGTAATTACCACGTGTATTCATACTCTGAACTAGCCTGACATGCATTTAATGTATGGGATGGGACGCTGCAATAGTTCTGCAGCAAGACGTTTGTACCAAGAGAAATATCCCAACCGAATTTGTCCAAGCGCAAGGTTTTTTTGCCACTATTCATCAACGCCTGTCTGAAACAGGTTATTTGCAGTCCAAAGAGCACACTAATACAGGCAAACCCCGATCTACTAGGACTGTTGATTTAGAAGAATTAGTTCTTAATGAAATATCTGAGCATCCTGAAAAGAGCACGCGAGAATTGTCACTACAGTTTAATTCGAACCAATCTAGTATTTGGAGGTTACTGCACGAGCAACAGTTACACCCGTACCACGTCCAACAGGTGCATACTCTATTGCCACGTGACTATGCTCCTCGTGTTGTTATTTGTCAAAGGTTTTATTTACCGACGAGGCTCACTTTTCAAGAACAACTATCGTTAACTTTCATAACGAACACATTTGGGCAGACGAGAATCCTCATGCCATCAAACAGAATCGTTCACAACATCAGTTTTCAGTAAACATTTGGGCAGGAATTTTAAATGATCATCTACTTATGTTCGAATCTTCCTCCCAGGCTTAATGGCATAATCTACTTAAACTTTTTGAAACATGAGCTCCGTACCTTGCTTGATGATGTACCTCTTCAGTTGCGCCACAACATGTGGTTTATGCATGATGGGGCTCCTGCACACTTTAGTGCTGCAGTTCGTGAACACCTGAATGACACCTTTCCCAATCAATGGATAGGTCGAGGTGGCCCAGTTCCGTGGCCAGCAAGGTCACCAGACCTAAATCCTTTGGATTATTACCTTTGGGGACATTTAAAGACCTTAGTATACTCTTCTCCAATCGACACCGTTGAAGACCTACGATTAAGGGTTATGAACGGAATTGAAACGATCAAACAGACTCCTGGAATATTTGAACGGGTCCGACAATCGATGAGAAGACGCCTGGACTCGTGCATCGTGCATTGGGAACAACGGAGGTCATTTTCAACATCATCTTTAGTCTTTTGATATCATTTGTAGGTGCTTTAGATACAGTATGTTTATGTTGTACAAAATTAAACTTATCATACAATAATAATATGTTTATTTACACCTGCTATTCCGAATGAGTTATTCGTACCTCAAATACTTTTAACGTCCGCCATTTTTAAATTTAGAGTTTGTAACTTACTT
>SEYY01000670.1:205673-213173 GCA_009176605.1 Armadillidium nasatum
TTCAGTGCTTTTTTTTATTACTTTTTATTTTGGAAAGAATTGAAATGCCATTAATTTCAGTAATAGAAAAGTAAAATAATCTGAAAAGTTAATAATTCTTAGTGTGAGGGTTTTTTTTTCTTTCTTTATTTTTGTTTTCTTTTTTTTTTAATTTTCTTTTCAACAGTTGGTTTTTTGATTTTGTTGTTTTCCTTTTTTTTAAATTTGTTTAACAACAGTTGGTTTCATCTTTTTTTTATCTTTTTTTTTATATATACTTTACAGTAAAGGAGATACTCTTCTGATTTTAATATTATTTCGATGATAAAGTGAACGTTGAGGGAATGCAAATTTACAAAATGAAAAAAACGAAATATTTTATATTGATAAAAAATTGAGTTAATTAATTAAAATATTTACAATGTGTATTGTGAATTGTACCTAAGCAGTTTATGTTTCAATAATATTAATGAGCTAAAACTTAAGGTCTGTTTCTTCCTTCATCATAAATAGAATTACTGTCAATTGGAAGCAAAGGCAAAATATTTTCCAGGTGGCATATTTTCAATACTTTATTATGCATCCCAATATATATATATATATATATATATATATAATATATATATATATATATATATATATATATATATATATATATATATATATATATATATATATATATATATAGGTGTGTGTGTGTGTTTGTGGATACATAGTTAAAAAGTAGTAGTCTGCATTGCACGAAAAGAACCAGAATCTCAATTAAAGTGATCTAGGGTTTATACTATCTATAGTATATGACTTTCTATTTAGACCTAATTCTAAAAAGTTTCAGAATAAAAAAAAAATAAAATAAAATAAAAAATTCAAATCGATACTTTTTATTAGAGAAAATTTGTTGTCGATATTTAAATATGGTTTTAAAATCCCATAGAATTAAATTCGAATATCAATTTTATCAAATTTATATACGTATGTGTATTTAATTAAATAGACTTGCAAATTATATATTATATGCATATTTTTATTAATGTCAAAGATTTACGTCATTTATATTTCGTAAGTATTAAAACAACTAATAAAAAAATTAACATATATATATATATATATATATATATATATATATATATATATATATATATATATATATATATATATATATATATATATATATATATATATATATTATATATATGCAAATGTTTACTTTTCAAGATCTCTCTATCTTTCTCAAAATAATATTTTTGAAATATTTTTAGAATATTTTCGAGAAAATATTTTTATCATAATAGAAAAAAGAAGAAAAAAACAATTCTGAAAAAGAATTCCTAATTTCGAAATTAATATTAAATATTTTTGCTTCTTTTTTTTCTTGTTATTTATGCATTAAGTGTCATGCTTTGAATTTGAAATTGTTCTTAGAAATTTTGGAGTTCTCCCCCCTTCCCCCAAAAATAGGTAAATATTTATGCATAATTTTAAATGAAGTAATAAATTTGAATGGAAAGTAACGACCAATTTAGTTTATTATATATATATATATATATATATATATATATATATATATATATATATATATATATATATATATATATATATATATATATATATATATATATATATATATATATATGAAACGGTATATTAATAAACTTTGCATGCTTTCAGAGAAATGATATATTAGTGATTTACTCCCCATAACTGATCACTAAAAAACCAAAATCTCTAATAAACTGTGGTGTTTTACTTCATTTGGAATAAAACAGTAATAAAAAGAGTACAAAAAGAGGGGATTAATTAAACACCAAACAAGTGTTTCTGAAGATAAAAAAATAAAGGCGAAAAGAGAGAAATATTCCAGATTTTTCATTTTTGACCAATTCACCTCTTAAAAAGGTCATATTTGACAATTTCAAGAGGTGACTTGACCACATATGAAAAAATCTTAAGTATTTGACCAATTTATCTTTTAAAATGGTCAAGTTAGAAAAAAATCTTTAATATTGGACCAATTAATCTCTTCAAATGGTCAAATTTGAAAAAATCTTTAATATTTGACCATTCTCTTGAAATGGTCAGATACTCAAGAGTTTTCCTTAGTTGACCATTTCAAGAGACGAATTAGTCAAATATGAAAAAAAAATCTTAGAGAATTTTATCATTTCAAGAGATGAACTGGTCAAAAAATCAAGATTTTTTCCTATTTGACCTCTTGAGATCTGTCACATTTGACAACTATGAAATTATTTTACCCCTGCTTAAGTAAGTGCAAACCTGCTATCTTAGTTCCAGAGTTTCCTTTCATATTTTTATTATTAACTTGTGAATTTTAATTTTTTCATTACTAGGGAAGTGATCACAATCCAAAAGAAATTGGACGACCTTATTAAAAGACGTACCAAAGTTTTCCAATAGTTGTATCATTTTAAAAAAAAATACTCTTAGTTGAGTGATATTACTGATGCATTTTAACCTATTAAGTATGAAAATTGTGAATGAATGTATATTCCTTTATTATTATTCTTTAATTATATTGTAACTTGTTATTTGTAGGCTTTATCTTAATGAAAACAAATTTAATTATTTTTTTAGTGCTTTAATATAATTGTTACTTCTACACTTCCTATTATTATTTATTAAATTTTAATAATTACTTTTTGAATGTGGTAACTGAATGTATGAATAAATTTATAGATTTCAATTAATTATTATAGTACATCTAAATAACTTATCAGCATAAATTATATTTGGATTTTAAAAATTATTTTATATTTTTCTGTGTTTGTTAATATAGGTTTGAAACATTAATTTTGGAGTAAGTTAACTTTATTTATCAAGCTTTTCCTTAGTAACACATTGAGCATATAGTATTGGCAGATACTGTACTGAAATAAATAGGGTATTAAATGGCTGAGACACATTGTTAATCCTTATGGCTCTTTAGCCATGAAGGCTCATGTGCGTTGATAAGTGTGGCTTCCATTGACAATAAGATTTTCAGGTTACTGAATTGAGGCAACAAGAATTTGTTCTTCGTTTAAGTTATGCCTTTATAATATTTTCCAACTAACCAAATATCACTTCAGTATATGTATACTTATTATATATATATATATATATATAATATATATATATATATATAAATATATATATATATATATATATATATATATATAATAAAATGCAACTGTTCTAATAATAACCAATACAAACTCTAACGTATTTTTATTACATCCTACCATATTTTTGATTTAGAAGGTTGAATTTAAAGAGATACAAAGGCAACGATTGGTTCTGATTCAATCCTTCATTGAAACGCAGGCAGCGCAATATATAGCTTGCCCTTATTGGCGAGCTTCGAATAGCAAAAAAGCTTGGGCTGAAGTAATTGTGATTTGAGATTTCTTCTGTCAACGAAGCTACACATTGGAGTCAGATACTAGCAACATCAACTACATAATCTGGTCGGTACAACGACCCAACTAGATAATTGGTGATATATATATATATATATATATATATATATATATATATATATATATATATATATATATATATATATATATATAATATATATATATATATATATATATATATATATATATATATATATATATATGGCTCTGTTGAGTAAAAACAAGTCCATTTTCGTAGACGAAAACTACATGGAATAGGAAATAAAAGTCTAAAAATATGAGGGGAGAGTGCCATTGCATCTTACTTTTATTGGTTGATCTCTTTCTCGTATCTTTCGTCGTCGAGATTCGCGCACGACGCAAACGCACATACAAACGCACAAACAAAGAAATTTTTACTCGCTCGCTTTCCAGCCCCGAAATATCATCTTCCGGTCTCCACAAACAAGGATATAGGAAACGCATAAATCAAACCCATTTCTATTGATGCCTTTCCCTAAACAATAACAGCAGAGTTCCAAATCTTATTTTCCAATGTTTTTCTTTTTGTTTTCTTTCTTTATTTATGTCTTATTCCCCTTTATATATATATATATATATAATATATATATATATATATATATATATATATATATATATAATATATATATATATATATATATATATATATATATATATATATATATATATATATATATATATATATATATATATATATATATATATATATATATATATATATATATATATATATATATATATATATATATTTACTATGTATCTCATCGATTACGAGTAATAAAAATACATGTTTAGGACTGATTAATTGCTAATTGTTTGGGAAACAATTAACTCGATAGAATTCATTGAAATATTAATTATATTCCTATAAATATAAATTAGTTTCTCAATTTTTTTTCAAACTAAATGACGTCTCTCTTTAGACCTACCTGACTTGGAATTACGTTTAATTTCTAACGTCAGCAACAAAAGTTATATATTAGTGAATAAGAAGTGTCTGAATATTTTGTTGGTTGTTTTACTTTTTCATAGTTGACTAATTGACTTGAAGTGTTGATGAATTTGTTGAATCATTCTTTTTCTTAGTAGCTTTAATTTCAAGGTACGAGAATGAGCTAAGAAGTTTTATTACAAATCTTGCCAAAAGCTCAAGATGAATTGAAAGTAGAATTTTATTAGGAAAGCTTTGAATGAATCAAGACATTTAAAAGTTACTTGTGAAAATATGGATGAAATACAACAATGAAATGAGAGGAAGAGAGCAAAGTAAATAATTTTTGAATAACTTCAAAAGGTATTTCCTATCTTATTCTTCCATTCCATTATGAAATCAAATAAGCATAATTATTTTAAATATATATCACAGGGATAGTTAACCTCTTCCCTACTATTTCTATTATTACACTTACTACAAAATGATAAATAATAATAATAATAATAATAATAATAATAATAATAATAATAATAATAATAATAATAATATTAATGAGATGAAAATAAAGCCAGTAATAATAATAATAATAATAAAATTATTTATACTATTATTATTATAATTAATATATTATTAGTAGTTATTATATATTTAGTAGTTATTACTATATTATTATTAGTATTAGTAATAGTAGAATAAATATAATTACCATGTTTATATTATCATTATTGAATTCTTATTATTATTATTATTAATATAATCATTATTAGCATTACTATATTAATTTTATTATCATTTCAGATATTAATTAATTAATCATTATTATTATTATTATTATTATTATTATTATTTTATTATTATTATTAACAATTATTATTATTTATTTTTTTTTTTTTATTATTTTTTTTTTTTTTATTTTTTTTTTTTTTTTTTTAATTTTTATATTAAATATTAATATCATTTCAATTATTATAATTATCATTATTACAATTATTATTATAATCGTTATTAAAATAATTATATTAATATTAATATTAATATTTCAGTTATTAATTATAATTATAAATAATTAATTATTGCTATTATTATTATTATTTAATAATAATAAATTATTATTTTTGAGTTGATTAATGCTAAATGTTTAATGAAGAAATAGACTTTTTATTTAAATCAAGTCGTTCAATTCTCCTTAAACTGTTTTTCTTTAACACGTTTTGAAAGTTAATAAACTTTAAATCCGTATTGAATAAGGAATGCGAATTAATTTAAAGTTTTAAATTTAAATTTTTCTTGTTAGGTGAATCTCTGAAGAGAGCAGGAGAGGAAGATTATCTTCGCTACTATGAACTTAGAAGGTTCTCTGAAGAGAGCAGAAGAGGAAGATTATCTTCTCTACTATGAACTTAGAAGGTTCTCTGAAGAGAGCAGTAGAAGAAGACTGTCTTCGCTACTATGGACTTAGAAATATATTAATTAAGAGATGAAGAAAATAAAGTTTCTCTAAAATTACTTTTTTAAATTATTTAAAAGTAATGATAATTAATTAAAATTAATTTAATTGATTATTAAACGTTTTTATTTTATCTTTAACTATTCAATATATTTTCCTTTCTAAAAAGAAAACGGAAATAAATACGGATAAAAAATATATATGGAAATAAATAAAATCTTGAAATATATTTCTCTCCCTAATAGTATTTCTTTATTCTAAATAAATTTATGCGCTAAAAAAAAAAACTATTTGAATTTAAAATTGTGTCATGAGAAATAAAAAAAAAAAGACAAAATTGAAAATTCCTTTAAAAATTTCCTCAAGAGAATTTTCCCTCTTCACGCCAATAGGCTCGATAGTGAGTGTGCGCCCTAAGCTCGGATTAGGGCCATCGGTTCTGTCGCAAAACTAGGCGATTCGATAGGATTTGCCGATTTATGGGAATTTTCCCCGTAAGTTGGAGGGTAACATATCAATTTTGAGAAGTGAAAACCGACAAGCCAATTACGGAGAATGCAAGAATTGAAGAAAAAAATCTATTTTTATATCATAGAAAGAGAGAGAGCTTTTAATATTTTCTTCTTCAGTTTATCATCGAAAATATCGCATAAATATAAAATTAAATGCTACTTTCAACCTTTCAAAACATGAATTAAAATATTTCATTATATATATATATATATATATATATATATATATATATATATATATATATATATATATATATATATATATATATATATATATATATATATATATATATATATATATATATATATATATATATATATATATATATTGGCAAAGGCTAAAGGGCTACAAATTTCCACCAGAGTTGGGAAATACCGAAATCAGGTCGTTAATGGCCGACATGTCCCGATACACCGCGTTTAAAAGTGTGCAAGTCAAAGGAAGTTGGGAAAACAGAAAAGGGTAATTTTTTCCGGACTTTATCTGTAGATTGAGCATAGGGGTTATATGTGGGGTCGGAGAGCTGTAAAGAGAAAGGATGAGACTGTATAGAGAGTGGTGTCGCACGAAACCTTCTCAATGGAGGAGGTATTGGAAATGAGAATCCAGAAGAGCGGTGTCCGTTGTAATGGCGATAGTATAGGGTGACGTATCAATTCGACGGGAAGAAAGAGATTGGAGAGAGTTAGTAAGAGCAAAAGATTTTATAAGATTAAAAGCCCAAGACCCATCTTTTGTAGAAGAGCTGTATATGTGGAATCACCCAAGATGTGTGAGGCTTATTCCATACGGCGGCGAATAACACCCCTATATAGAGCTTAGAAGCTTGTTTAAAAAAAGAAGTAGTGTGATCCTTTCAAGAAAGATCGCGGTTAAAAGAAGCACCGAGGATATTGGGGAGAGATGAAGGTTTGGGTTGTGTGTTTTCGATGAAGATGTCATAGTTGGATGAAAAATTGTGTCGAGTTGAAAGATGGAGAGATTGTGTTTTTGAGCATTTAAAACGACCATGTTTTCTCTGCCCCAATTAAAATACGAGGAAGGTCATATGTTAATTGTTCTAAGGCTTCTTGCATCAATTAACATCCGTTGGAAGGGTCGTCTTTCAAACTGAAAGAAGTAAAAAAGGGGTGGAGTCATCGGCATAGGAGTGGATAGGTGATGAAGTTATAGAGAGAAGGTCGTTAATT
>SEYY01000670.1:218173-225673 GCA_009176605.1 Armadillidium nasatum
AAATCAAAATATATATGAAAAATATTTAGAAAAGCTCTTAAAATATAAATCTTCCAAATATACAAAGAAAAATATTTCCTCTTTTTATTTCGTCACAGAAAATCAAAATTTTCTTCCAATGGGAGAAAAATGTGGCTGTCCAAATGAGGTTGAAGAAATCTAAGTTTTTTTTATTTTTTTATTTTTTTTTTAATGAAGAATATGTTTTTTTTTTTGTTAAGAAAGTCTGCAAAAATGTTAGAACAAATTTTCCATCAATAATTTCGATAGATTTTTAAGTAGAAATTTATTTCTCCAAATCGGTTAAAAAGGAAAAATATTTTCACATGCTAAATTGAGTTCTTATCGCATTTTAAGATATAGAATTTTTTTTTTCTTCCAACTAACGAAAAAAGCATTCATTGTTTGACTGTCGTATTCAAACTCACCTCTCACCATTCAAATTATGAAATAAAATCATAAATTGTAGAAATCTGTTCTAACTTTTAACGTAAATTTCACATATTGAAGTAAGAAATTTCATTCATCGAAGAAAATGGGTCTTTACAGAAGTGACAATTTTTGAAGAATAAAAATTTCTTCATAAGAAGACATTTTGATTCTCTGTGAAGGTAGTGACTTCCGTATGAATATTAATACGATTGGTAAATAAGTAGCTATTGCGATGGTGGCAATTGATAAAAGATTGTTTTCAAATTTTTGTGTTTATAATGTAAAATAAAATATAACTGTCATAGGGTTTTGAAAACTATTAAAGAACCTAGTTAATAAAGATTTCATGGTTTTTTTAAAAGTAAAATTCAGTATTCTTTAAAAGAAAAGAAATCCTCTTTCGTTATGATTCACTTTCAAAAATCAAGGATAGCCAAAATTGAGCCTAACTTTTTTATTACATATGCGGAAAAATATGAAAATAAATTTGATCTGATTCCGGAATTCTTTCTATATATTTTTCCTATTTCTTTACTGCATTCTAAAATAGAATTCAAAGGTTCTAATGCTAAGTTTGGTTGCTATATATCTATGATAATATAAGCGATAAAGAAAAAGAATAAGAAAAAGAAAGTATTGAAAAAAAAGAGATAAAAAAAGAAAATTATAAAACTAAATAGTTATTAATTTTTCAAAACCCTACAATTTTTTAGAAAAGGAAGAATGCGAGCAAAAAATAAAGGAAAAAATAATAATAATAATAATAATAATAATAATAATAATAATAATAATAATAATATCAAACCAAATAAAATTATTAGTAATTTTTAAAAAAATAAACAATACTTATTTAAGAGGAAAAAGAAGAACAAAGAAAAAAAAAGAAAAAGTATGTTTTTCAAACTAAATAAAATCATTCATATTACAAAAATATTAATCCTGCTAAAGTTGAGCGACGCTATATATATATATATATATATATATATATATATATATATATATATATATATATATATATATATATATATATATATATATATATATATATATATATATATATATATATATATATATATATATATATATATATATATATATATATATATACATATTTCCATGGAATGATTATTGCTTCCGTGAGAGGGGTCCCTCGGAGTGTGCAGAACGCATTACTGAGGTGATTCTCTCTGACATGGAGGCGTACATTCCATTTTCTTTCCCTTCTACTAAACCTAACAAACCTTGGTTTAACTCTGCTTGTTCTCGCGCTATCCGCCGCAGGAATATTGCCTTCTGAGATTACCGTCGTCTTCAAACTCCAGAAACTCATGCTACTTATATTTCATCCCGGAATCGTGCAAAATCTATCCTTCGTAACACTAAAAACTCTTTTCTCCGTAGAAAATGCAATAATCTTTCTGGTTCCTCTTCTTCACGTTCTTTCTGGTATTTTGCAAAAAAATGTCAACTAACTTTGCTTCTTCCTTTTCCCTCTTTTAGTATCTTCCGACGGCACAACTACAGTTTTAACTTCTAAAGCTGAACTCTTTGCTCAAACTTTTGCCTCTAACTCTACCTTAGACGATTCCGGAGCTATTCCTCCTCCTTCAACCCCCTCTAACACATTTATGCCTAAAATTAGAATTTCTTCTAAAGACGTCATTTCTGCTTTCTATGAGCTTAATACTAAGAAGGCGTATGGTCCCGATGGTATTCCTCCTGTGGTTCTCAAAACTTGTGCTTCTGAGCTTGCACCCTGCCTTGGTAAACTATTTCGTCTTTGTCTCTCTACTTCAACCTTCCCTTCTTGTTGTAAACGTGCGCTCATTCAGCCTGTGCCGAAGAATGGGGACCCATCTCAAGCCTCTAACTATCGTCCAATTTCTTTGACCTGTGTTCTTTCTAAAGTTTTTGAATCTATCCTTAACAGGAAGATTTGGAAACATCTCAATTCTTCTAATCTTATCTCTGATCGCCAGTATGGCTTTTGTAAGAAACGCTCTACTGGTGATCTCCTTTCCCTTCTCTCTGACTCTTGGTCCTCCGCTCTTCGGCATTTCGGTGAATCTTTTGCTGTTGCGCTAGACATATCGAAAGCTTTCGATAGAGTCTGGCACAAAGCTTTGATTTCTAAACTTCCCTCTTTCGGTATTTATCCTTCTCTCTGTGATCTTCTCTCTGATTTCCTTTCCAGTCGTTCTATAGCAGCTGTTGTAGACGGCCAAAGTTCTTCCTTTAAATCTATTAATAGTGGTGTTCCTCAGGGTTCTGTCCTATCTCCAACACTTTTCTGCTTTTCATTAATGACGACTTCTCTATTACCTCATCTCCTATCCACTCTTATGCTGATGACTCCACGCTTCATTACTCCTTCAAGTTTGAAAAACGCCCCACCCAACAGCAGTTGATAAACTCGAGAAGGGTAGCCTTGGAGCAACTAACCTCTGATCTTTCACGTATTTCAAATTGGGGCAGAGAAAACATGGTTGTTTTCAATGCCTCAAAAATTCAACTCCTCCATCTTTCTACTCGACACAATCTTCCACACAAATATAATTTCTTCTTCGAAAACACACAACTCAAACCTTCGTCTGTTCTTAATATTCTTGGCTTATCCTTTTCTCGTGATCTTTCTTGGAAAGATCACATTACTACTCTTTCTAAACAAGCTTCTAAGAGGTTAGGTGTTCTGAGGCGCCTTCAGAATTGTTTCACGCAACCCCAGTTGCTTGCTCTTTATAGGGGTGTTGTCCATCCCTGTATGGAGTATGCTTCGCACATCTGGGGTGGTTCCACTCATACAGCTATCCTTGAGAAGTTGGAGTCTAGGGCTTTCCGTCTCATCAACTCTTCTGCTCTTACTAACTCTCTCCAATATCTTTCTGCCCGTCGAATTGTTGCGTCACCCTCTCTTTACTATCGTTATTACAATGGACACTGCTCTGCTGAACTCTCTCGTTGCATACCTCCTCTATTGAGAAGAGCTCGTGCGACGCGCCTTTCTACACAGTCTCATCCTTTCTCTGTCCAACTCTCCGACCCCAGACTTAACCACTATGCTCAATCTTACATATACTCTACTGGTAAAATCTGGAACACACTCCCTTTCTCTATTTTCAAAACTTCCTTTGACTTGGGTACTTTCAAAAGCCGTGTATCTGGACATGTCGGCCACCATCGACCAGGATAGATTTACTATTAATAATAATACTAACAATAATAATAATAATAATAATAATAATAATAATAATAATAATAATAATAATAATAATAATAATAATAATAATAATAATAATAATAATAAAGTAACAACAATAATTATAATGAAAGCCACTAATGAAAATAATAGTAATAATAATTTTTATAATAATAATAATAATAATAATAATAATAATAATAATAATAATAATAATAATAATAATAATTCTTAAATAGACAAATAAATGGTTGTGGCGATTAGAGATTCTAAACCTTAAAGAAGGAGAACCGAAACCCAAACATTTACATTGATAAGAAAAGGCGAAGGAATTTGAGTCGTCGGTAAAAACGTTATCGTGAATGGCTTCCTCGAGTGCTTCGAAATTCCAAGAATCTTCCCTGAAAATTTCGTCACTCTTCGAAACCGAATTCCAGAGAGTATTTCCTGATCGAATTCCGAACGTCTCTCGTTTGTTTCGTTCTGTTTTGAATTGTATTTTGGAAGAGGAGGAAGGAGGACGTACTTCCATTTCGGTTTTCACGATTGGCTTAAGTGGCAACAGAATTCTTTACTCGTTATGCATTATATATTTTGTTTCGAAATAATGATAAATTATAATGACAATAATTATGATAATAATAATTAGAAAAAAAAAACCTAAATATTATAATAATTATAATATATATAATATATATATATATATATATATATATATATATATATATATATATATATATATATATATATATATATATATATATATATATATATATATATATATATATATATATATATATATATATATATATATATATATATATATATATATATATATATATATATATATATATATATATATATATATATATATATATATATATATAATATATATAATATAATATATATATAATATATATATATATATATATATATATATATATATATATATATATATATATATAATATATATATATATATATATATATATATATATATATATATATATATATATATATATATATATATATATATATATATATATATATATATATATATATATATATATATATATATATATATATATATATATATATATATATATATATATATATATATATATATATATATATATATATATATATATATATATATATATATATATATATATATATATATATATATATATATATATATATATATATATATATATATATATATATATATATATATATATATATATATATATATATATATATATATATATATATATATATATATATATATATATATATATATATATATATATATATATATATATATATATATATATATATATATATATATATATATATATATATATATATATATATATATATATATATATATATATATATATATATATATATATATATATATATATATATATATATATATATATATAGTATATATATATATAATATATATATATATATATATATATATATATATATATATATATATATATATATATATATATATATATATATATATATATATATATATATATATATATATATATATATTATACTGTTATTAGTATTATTATTATTATTATTATTATTTTACAATCCTAAAAGATTTTAAATATATTTATCAGAGTTACGTGTATATATAATAATATATGCACATTACTTCTCTTTCTAAATAAGTTTCTAAGTTGCTAATTTTTTATAGGGGTGTTGTTCGCTCCTGTATGAAGTACGCCTCATATCTAGGGTGGTTCCACTCATACAGCTCTCCTTGAAAAGATGGAGTCTAGGGCTTTTCGTCTTATCAACTATCCTGCTTTCACTAAATCTCTTCAGTCTCTTTCTGCCCGTCGAATTGTAAAGGTAAAAATCTAGGTAAAAATCTAGTGCAGTTAGGCCAGGTGATCGTGCTGGCCAAGCATGTTGTCTCTCACGGCTGATTCAGCGGGTTGGATATATTCGATGGAAATACTCACACTATGCGGTGTGAAAGTGCAGCTGCTCCGTCGTGTTGCAGATACATCGCAGCTCGGATTACCAAAGGAACATCCTCCAAAAGAATTGGCAGTTCGTGTTCTAGAAAATTAAAATACTTATCCCTCGTAAAACAACCATTAAACACATGTGGGCCAATAAGCTGATTTCTAATGAAATCACACCAAACGTTCACAGAAAATCTGTGTTGAAAGTTGCTTTCAACAGTAGCATGAGGATTATTATGAGTCCATACATGAATATTATTATTATTATTTATACCGTAACGAATAAAGATCCACTCATAGGTAAATAAAATGCATCACGGATGTTCGAGATCAGTAATAATCCATCGGTAAAAAGTTTCTCGTTGGTTCTAATCATTCTGTTGAACATGTTGAATTTTTTGTACATGGTGCGGATATAAACTTTCATCGTGCAATGTTCTCCACACAGTAGTGAGAGGGATTCGAAGACGCCAAGAAATTCTGCGGGTGCTAAGTCTGGTACTGCATTGTACCATTGGAAGGATATCATCTACGTGTTCTAGTCGACCAGATGTAGATGAAATCGATCCAGTTTCACGTAGTCGCCTGTGTGTATCGATAAATACCTTTCGATTTGGTAGTGGATTGCGTTCTGGGATTTATATTCCAGCATGGAAGCTCTCGCGTTACCTTTACAAAAGCCGTAAATGTAATGTATATCGTCATTTTCAGCATTCGTAAATGTCAAAGGCATGTGTAAAAATAAACCACAATGTTCACCTACAAGTGACAGTAACAACAGTAACAATGACTAACACTATTTGGCAACTGTATTCAAATTCTACTCCTTAAGATTCGATTACACTGGGCGAATTTACAATCAAGCGAATAGCGTGTTTACTAGCAGTGCGTAAACTCGCCCAGTATAATATACCCCAGTAAGTAAACTAGCTGACTTGCTACTTGCTACTGAGAAGTTGAGGAGCCGGCTACTTTACAATCTACTCGCTGGCTTTTAAACTCGTTCAGCGTAATCGATGATTTGCTCACTTGCTCACAAGACTACTAAGATGTACAAACAATGAAAACATAGAAAAAACACTGAGTGAAGAAACTAAGCTTGTAATTTAATTTGAAACAAGATGTCTACATGTTTGTGCATATTTTTAGACACATTTTTCGTTTTAATATTTAAATATTCGGAATTTTTAATGTTTCATAGCAAAGATTTTTTTTTTCATTTATTTCGAAAAATTTAATATCATTGCTATTCCACTTTGACATTAATTTAAAATTCTAAATAGGTTTACCAAAAGGTTAAAACAGTCGAAGCGAAGAATATACATTATGAGAGATACTAGTTTACTAGCTCAGTATAATCGACTACTCGCTCATCGCCGGCTTGTGAACTCGCTACTTCGCTGGCTTGTAAACTACATAATGCAAATGACATTAACTACGACTAACACTGCTTAGCGAATCATTTTCAAGGTCTACTACTAACAATTTTGCAACGATGGTGCACATTTTGCTTCCCAATTTTTTTCGTTAATAACTCGTAAATCTCCATATTTTCTGATTCCGATATATATATATATATATATATATATATATATATATATATATATATATATATATATATATATATATATATATATATATATATATATATATATATATATATATATATATATATATATATATATATATATATATATATAATATATATATATATTGTATATTAGTATAATTAAATCCTCTAAATTATTTGAATACTAAAAAAATAATTAATTTTGCTTGTAAATTGGAAAAAAACAATGTAGACACACATTAGTCTAATGAATTTTATTTTAAACATATTAATGGTAATTACCAAAATGCAGTTATAAATAATAACTAA
>SEYY01000670.1:228173-230850 GCA_009176605.1 Armadillidium nasatum
TTAGCGTGGTAGCTGTGGGTATAGATAGGTTTTCCATATTGATGGATATGCCATTGGTATATGTTATTAGTTTTATTTTTGGTGTTTATGAATGGGTAGATCTGCTGTGAACATATTGAAAAATAGAGGAGATACGATGGCTGCCTGTGGAAACCATGATTTTTATTAGAAGAGACTTGGGCTGTGCGATCGGATAAGAAATTGGATATCCATTTAATGTAACTATTGGATATTAGGAAATGTAAATTTATTTGTAGAAGATTAAGTCTGGGTGCTATATCAAAAGTTCTATTATTGTTTTATTGGATTTTTTTTTTTTTGACGAGGCCGTTTATAATGTTTTGGGAAATGGTGGTAAGGACCGTGGTTTTTGAATGAGATTTCTTGAATCCATGTTGAAAATATGAAGCTTGCATGAGTGGTTGCATTTTTGTATGCATGAGTTTTTCTAAGAGTTTGCATAGGGTGGATAGAAGTGTTTGAGCGATATGATATGAAGTAGGGAGGTTTGGATCTTTCCTTGGTTTTAGTTTGGGTGATATGACTTCCTTCCATATTGCAGGGATGAAGCCGTATGTTTATGATTTGTTGTAGATATTGGTTAGGTTTGTTTTAGGTGAGGGTCCAAGATGCTTTAGGTGCAGGTTGGAGATATTATCTGGGCCTGTGGCTGGAGAGTTTTTAAGTGTTTTGATTCCTTAGGTAATTAATGTCTTGAATAGAAAAGAAGAGGGGAGGAGAGTTTTTTTTTTTTTTTTTTTTTTTTTTTGAGTTGTCATTTTATTTTCCTATTGTTGTGGTGTGTAGGTTTATTGGAGATGTTTGAGTAGTATTGAATCAAAATGTTGCAGTGTTGTTTGGGAGAGGGAAGAGAGTTTTTGTTTTCTTCGTTTAATGTTGGAGAGTTCTTTTGGGAGTTTTATATTATATATATATATATATATATATATATATATATATATATATATTTATATAATTATATATATATTTATATATATATATTATATATTTATAATTATATATATATAGCTAGATAGATAGATAGATAGATAGATAGATAGATAGATAGATAGATAGATAGATAGATAGATAGATAGATAGATATATAGATATATAGATATATAGATATATAGATATATAGATAGATAATAGATAGATAGATAGATAGATAGATAGATATATAGAAAGATAGAGAAAGAGAGAAAGGCAAAATCAGATGTAAAGAGAAAGAAGTTCCAGCAAACAATAAAAAAACAACCCATCATTGCCTTGGCATCTATGAGAAAAATTTGCAGTTTTATTTTCACGTAAATAACATGCTATCCCTCAAAACGGGAAATCTTAAATTTACTATATATAAAAGTTCTGTAAATTCTAATTCCGTCTAAATAACTAAGGATTCAATATCTAAATACATTTTTTAAATATGTTTTTAAAACTAACATAAAAAAAATTATATTCGAATGTTACATAAAGATTTCAATTTATTACAACGATCTCTTCTTTCGCCTTTTATCTTTGCTATCTCTTCGAAAAGGAAGTCAAAAAAAAAAAAAAAAACGATTTTTCTTTTCTATTGGATCTTAGATTTTGCTTCTCCTTTTCCGAGCATGGTTCGATCGTTTTGTTTTATGGGGCGAAAGAATCCTATCATAAATTCTTCGTAAAGTCCATTAGTGTTAAGAGTAACGAACTGCCAGGAAAACACTTGTTGGATTCCCATCAAGAAAAACACGACTTAATGCTGCCATTTCTCTTCGGGGTTCTTTTTCCCCCTTTTCATATCTTTCTTGCTCTCTTCCGAACTATTATTACAATCCTACTTATCTTTTTTATCTAGTTCCTGTCTGTTTAGTGCTTTTCTCTTTAGAACTAATTATTATTATTATTATTATAATTATTATAATTATTATTATTATAAATTATATTATTATTATTATTATTGTTATTATTATTATTATTATTATTATTATTATTATTATTATTATTATTATTATTATTATTACCGTTATTAAGATTATTAAAATAAATTTAAAGATAATTTATTAATTTTATTTGTTATCATTATTATACTTACTGCTATTGTTATTATTGTATTTACTGTTATTATTATTATTATTATTATTATTATTATTATTATTATTATTATTACTATTATAATTATTAATTATTATTTTTATTATTTTTTGCAGTGATAGTAGTAATAGTTGTAGATAAAGTATTTTACTGAGAACTATTATTATTATAATTAATATTAATTATTTTTATTACTTTTAATAGTAGTAATGGCATAAATTTTTTTCGTTATCGCAAATATTTTTTATTTTTACTATTATTATTAAAAATATTATTATTATTAGCAGTAATAGTAGTAGTTGTAGTAGTATTACATATAACTATGTATAGCATTATTTCAATACGCATACTTTGCTGTAAAAACTACGCAATAAGATTTTACTTCTCTCTTTATAGATACATTTAGATGTGTGTGTGTGTGTGTGTGTGTGTGTGTGTTTCTATAGTACGAGTCAGACTTAGGCTTTCAATCGTATATTTGGACGGTCTTTTGGCGCTTGTGCACGATATAAATCTCTCCCATTGCCTTTCCTGATTTCCGTTTAAAAATAAATTATTTTCTTTTTTTGCTCTCTCTCTCTCTCTCTCTCTCTCTCTCTCT
>SEYY01000671.1:0-2500 GCA_009176605.1 Armadillidium nasatum
TTATTTTTATTTATTTTTTTTAAATCTTTTATTTCTTCTTAAAGTGGAGTTTATTTTCTTTTGTAGCTTTATTTTTATTTTTATATATTATAATTTATGGTGCAATATATTTTATTGCAGCTTTAATGATCTGACAACATTTCATTACGATTTATATTGATAAACTTTTTATTTTTTTGTTTAATTATAAATCAAGGGCCATAAAGTTCTTTACATAATATAAAGTAATATAATATATATATTATATATATATATATATATATATATATATATATATAATATATATATATTATATATATATGAGAGAGAATTTTTGATTTTTTAAAAATTAATTAATCCTTAATTAAATAATACTTGATTAATTGGGAATTTTTTGTTGCCAAACTTTAAAAATTAAGAATTTTATTTTTTTTAAGAAGTTTTAAGGACCCGCAAAAAATATTTCTTTCTGAAATACTAAACGACGCATTTAATAAATTTTGTTTCGTCGAACGTCTTGTAGTAACATCACAGTATAAAAAATATATTCATTTATTTAATTAACACCAAAATTAAAATTTTTACGTATTCCTTTAAAGTATGTTAACAACAGATTTAAATATCTTCTTGTTTGTCTAAGAATGGATTTTCTTCTTCAATAGGCTTTGCATGAATGAACTGATAACTAGGGAAGGGATAGACCTAGTCTTTTGTGCATGTACTAGTATTGTTATTGTTGTTATTATTATTTTGTTGACTGGGACAGTCTCGATAGATAGGCCCTTGTGGCTTCTAACTGTCTCTATTTTCCTATGTTCCTATGTTCCTATCCCATGTCTTCAATCGTATTAAAATTGCTGTTAGAGCCGTTATACACTTGAAGAGAAGTAAACCACCCCTTCTGAGCGCCATTAACTATCTCCATAATTTCAATTTTGGTCTTCTTTCCATAGACCCATGAAACATATTTCTGTTTATTCTTTGAGATTATAATAAATATTACCGTAAAATAAAGCTTCTTTTTAAAAAAAAAAAAAAAAAAAGTTCAGAAATGAATCAGAACTCAAACCAGGAACCGCAATTTAAGAATTATACCCTTATATATATTTTGAATAAGATATATTTGAGTAAGATTAAGCCATGTCAAGCTTTTAGCGAACATGTATGCAAGTTCACACCAGTGAAAATTATACTTTTTTTAAGTTTGGAAAAAAATACTTGGTTTTAAATATGAACTTGCATATTAGATGGAGTTGATCATCCCTTCTAGTGTTCATTTCTCAGTCTGAAACATTTACTTCATTTTTAATGTTCATTTCTTAGTCTGAAACATTACTTCCTATTTAGTGTTCATTTCTCAATCTTTAACATTTACTTTATTTCTAGTGTTCATTTCTTAGTCCGAAACATTGCTTCCTATTTAGTGTTCATTTCTCAATCTTTAACATTTACTTTATTTCTAGTGTTCATTTCTTAGTCTGAAGCATTTACTTTATTTCTAGTGTTTATTTCTCAGTCTGAGACATTTACTTCATTTCTAGTGTCCATTTCTCAGTCTGAAATATTTACTTTATCTCTAATCATTTCTCAGTCTGAAACATTTACTTCATTATGCTTTGCATAAATGTCTCTTTTACTCGTGGGTATACCGTGGCATAACGGTAGACCTATTGACTCCGGTAGTTGATAGTTTTGGTTCGATCCCTCGAGTGGATCATAGGTAAAAACTACTCACAAAATTCAACTCTTCGAATAGAGAAATGCCCTTAGGGTGTTACTTAAAAAAAATTCTTTAAAAGCTTCTCCTTTGAGCATATCCATAATTCTTTTTAATATAGGGTGGTTGAACTATCGTATCCACACAATGTTCTTACACCTTTAGCTTTAAAATATAAACTACTTATTTATTGCTAAATCAAATAGAAGAGTTTGCAGAATTTCTTAAATTAGAAGTTATTTTTTTTTTTTTTCAGAACCCCATTCAATGAGGGAATGCTAGAGCAATAAAAGAAGAGAGAGAGAGAGAGAGAGAGAGAGAGAGAGAGAGAGAGAGAGAGAGAGAGAGAGAGAGAGAGAGAGAGAAAAAAACAAGTGCAACTTAACGTAAACTTCGTAGGTGAGCACAGACGTTGCCTTTAAAGTTATTGAGATTAAATTCCTCAGAAAACACAGAAGATGGGAGAGAATTACACAAAACAGAGGTGGCTGGAAAGGAGGCACTCAAAATTTATGTGCAGACAATGCACCTCTTGTGCTACGAGGATGCCGTAAAGGTGGAGGTATACGGGTGGACAGTTCCCTCGAGCATTAGCCATGTAAATAATTAAATATGGATTTTATTATATGAATAAGTAAATAATTAAATATGGATTTAAATTAGCGGTACACTGAAGAAACAATGCCCCCTCTTCTCTCTCTCTCTCTCTCTCTCTCTCTCTCTCTCTCTCTCTCTCTCTCTCTCTCTCTCTCTCCTCCTCCTCTTATCAAAGTAACAAATTAAATGCATCATTTTGAAATGGTG
>SEYY01000671.1:12500-20000 GCA_009176605.1 Armadillidium nasatum
TTTTCTATATTTGTAAATATTTTTAAATATTATTTTAAATATCGAAATATTTTAAAATATTTTTAAAAGTATTTTTTGTCTAAATACCTTTTAAATATTTTTTAAAATATTTTTTTTAAATATTTTTTTAAATATCGAATATTTTTAACAAATTTTTAAATATTCCTTTAAATATCTAAATATTTTAAACATTTTTCAAATATTTTTTTAAGATATTTTAATATTTTTAACTAAATAATTAAATATTTTAGAATATTTTTCAAATATTTTTCAAAATATCTAAATATTTTTAAAAATATTTTTTTAAATATCTAGATATAAATATTTATTAAATAACTGATAGCTTAATTATCTTTATATTCTGAGGGAAAACGTTCCAAAACGTTCCCCGTCAAAGGATTATTAATAAAAGAATCAATTTATTGACAATTCTCTGACATATGTATGTATGTATGTATGTATGTATGTATGTATGTATGTATGTATGTATGTATGTATGTCACATCTGGTATTATAAGGGTGACAAAATTATATAAAATTAACTATATCTAAGAATAGAATTATAATTTCCATTAATTTTTTTTCACACGATATCGACCAGAAAAATTTTATAGGTGGAATCGATATTAAAAATTTAATGAATGTAACAGAATCGTAAAACCCCAGAGGAGTTAGCTGTTAGACACATTTCTAACGATGTTATTAAAGGTATATTTAAATTCAAAAGAAAGGACAGGGAAAACCACCCCAAGAAAGAATGTGCAGTCTATGAGGTCTATATTATAATAATAATAATAATAATAATAATAATAATAATAATAATAATAATAATAATAATAATAATAATAATAATAGTAATAATAATAATAATAATGAGAATAATAATAAAGTTGATAATTGTAATGACAATTATAATAATAATAATAATAATAATAATAATAATAATAATAATAATAATAATAATAATAATAATAAGTTGATAATAGTAATGACAATTATAATAATAACAATAAGAATAATAATAATAATAATAATAATAATAATAATAATAATAATAATATTGATATTTACTATAATACTAATAATAATAATTACAATAGCAAAAATTAAACTATTAGAAATGGAATATTAAATTGAAAATTAATCTAAGAAAAATAAGTAATTAATTAAATTGAAAAAGAGTTATAAACAAATGGAAGAATAATTAAATAGCCAATTAAATGTCTCTCTATTTAAATGTAACAATATTGAGCAGTCAGAAAACAAAAAAATAATAATAGAATCAAAGCTAGAACAGAATGATACATCACTCAAACATTGAAACAAGCTAACACAGTTTAAGAAGAAGAAAATAATAATAATAATAATAATAATGATAATAATAATAATAATAATAATAATAATAATAATAATAATAATAATCACATTGACAATAACATGGTAATAATAGTAGATATATTGTATAACGACAAAATCACAAAATAAAAATAGAAATAAAAAATGATAATAATTTTAAAAATAAAAATAAAATAATAACATTAAATTTTTTTTTATTTTTAATAATAATATAATAATAATAATAATAATAATAATAATAATAATAATAATAATAATAATAATAATAATAATAATAATAATAATAATAATAATAATAATAATAATAATAATAATAAAATAATAATAATAATAAAATAAATAATAAATAATAATAATAAACAATAATAATAATAACAAATTAATAATAATAATTAATAATAAATAATAATAATAATAATAATAATAATAATAACTATAATAATAATGAGAAGAATAATAAAAATAGTAATAATAATAATAATAATAATAATAATAATAATAATAATAATAATAATAATAATAATAATAATAATAATAATAATAATGATAATGATAATAATAATAATAATATAAAACTGAAAAGTATAACCGTAATAATAAAAATACCAATAATATTGATAATAATATAAATAATAATAATAGTAATAATAATATTAATAGTATTAATAATAATAGAATAATAGAACAATTAAATATTAAAAATATAGTTATTAAAATAATAATATTAACAATAATAATAGTGATAATAATAAAATAATAAAAATGAAAAGTAAAAATATAATTATAGAAATAATAATAACTATATATTAATAATAATAATAATAATAATAATAATAATAATAATAATAATAATAATAATAATAATAATAATAATAATAATAATAATCAATAATAATAATAATAATAATAATAATAATAATAATAATAATAATAATAATAATAATAATAATAATAATAATAATAATAATAATAATAATAATAATAATAATAATAATAATAATAATAATATAAAATTAACTATAAATGATAAAAACATTAATTACTAAAATAATAATTACGGGTATTTCAAAATTATTTTAAATTATTTAAATTATTCTTTTTTTAAAAAAAAATATAATAATAATAAAAATAATAATAATAATAATAATAATAATAATAATAATAATAATAATAATAATAATATAAATTAATTATCATATTAAAATGTAACAATAAAATATTGGTATTATATTAAATATTAATTATACAATTATTAAAATAATAGTATTAGCAATAATAATAGTGAAAATAATAAAATAATAAAAATGAAAAGTAAAAATATAATTATAGAAGCAATAATAATGACAATAATGAAAATAATAATAATAATAATAATAATAATAATAATAATAATAATAATAATAATAATAATAATAATAATAATAATAATAATAATAATAATAATAATATAATAATAATAATTAATTATTAAAATAAATTTATTTTTTATTTAAAATTTTTAAATTAATTATTAAATATATTAAAATTAAAATTATAAAATTATTGATAATAATAAATTATGATAATAAAATTATATAATAATATAAATTAATTATAATATTAAAATGTAACAATAAAATATTAATATTATAGAAATTAAAATAATAATAATAATAATAATAATAATAATAATAATAATAATAATAATAATAATAATAATAATATTAATATAATCATTATCATTATTATTGTTATTATTTATTATTATTATTATTATTATTATTATTATTATTATTATTAATATTATTATTATTATTATTATTATTATTTTAAATAGTAAAATAATTTTAAATAATTTAAAATAATTTTAAAATTCCCTTAATTATTATTTTAATAATTAATAAAAAAAAAAAAAAAAAAAAAAAAAAAAAAAAAAAAAATACTAAAATAATAATAATAAAATGATTAATTACAATTAATAATAATAATTTTTTTTTTTAATAATATTAATAATATTAATAATAATAATAATAATAATAATAATAATAATAATAATAATAATAATAATATATAATAATAATAATAATAATATAATTAATAATAATTAATATTAATAATAAAATAAAATAAAAAAATAATGATAATAATGATAATAATTAATATAAATAATATTTTATTTTTATTATTTTTTAATTTTTTTAATAACAACAATAATAACAATAATAATAATAATAATAATAATAATAATAATAATTGTTATTTTAGTAATAAATATAATAATTTTGAAGTTAAAAATATTTTAAATTGTTAGGCAAGTCTCTCATGGGAATATTTTTTAAATGAAAATTCTTCTTTATTATAATTATTATTTTTTTAAATTTTTTAACTTAAATATAATTTAATACATTTTTTTTGTATATAACATATAAGAAGGTCAATCTTTTAATTTATTTAAGTCGTTTACTATCGTTATGCACATATTGGAGTTTCAAAAATCTCTCAGATATTTGATTTTATTTCTAACCAGGTGAAAAATTTTCTAAAAATCTTTGGACTTTAGTTTTTATTATTTGTTTTATTATTTTATCTAAGTTTATTTATTTATTTTTTAATTTTATTTTAGTTGTTTGCTATCGATTTTATAAGAGATTCAAAAACCTCTTAGATTTTTTTTTTTAATTTTTTTTTTACAGATAACCACCGCTAATAAAAATGGAATTAATAGTAATAATAATAATAATTATTATTATTAATCATTATTATTATTATCAACCATCAATAATAATTGATGCTTGATGTTATTTCTAACCAGGTGAAAGGTTTTCCAAAAATCTTTGGGCTGTATTTTTTTTATTATTTGTTTTATTATGTTATTTAAGTTTATTTATTTTAATTTATTTTAATTTTATTATTTTTATTCTTTTATTTAAGTCGTTTTCTATCGATGATATTGGAGACTCAAAAACCTTTTAAATATTTGATGTTATTTCTAACCAGGTGAAAGATTTTCCGAAAATTTTTGGACTTTATGGATTAAGCTTCACCTCACAGTTCAATTCTTTGGGACATGTGGCAAAAATGTCACAACAAATTTTTTCAGTTATTTGGTTATTAGGAAATAAATCGGTGAAGCGACTTCCTTAGGCTTAATATGTCTTTTCTCTATTGAAAATTTTAATGTCATACTTTTGCCACTTGTCCCAACGATTCGTTAACTTAAAATTAAAATTAGAAATGGTTTGGTAAAAATTTCGATAGAATTTTCAGCGAATAATAATAATAATAATAATAATAATAATAATAATAATAATAATAATAATAATAATAATAATAATAATAATAATAAAATGAAAAATGGAGAAGAATGTGCTTCTGAAAACTTTTTCTGTTTTAAGTCTGAATGTGCTGAAAACAATTGTTTTAATTATATATGGGAAAAATAAAATCGGGGTTTCAATTTCATTTGTAGCTGCGGTCTGTTTGAATATTTTATATATATATATATATATATATATATATATATATATATATATATATATATATATATATATATATATATATATATATATATATATATATATATTATTATTCTACTTAAATGTAAGAAATGTATTAGATTTTTTTCATTTCTTTTTATCTTTATCTTGACAAAATAACTGCATACCTAAACACAAAATTTTACTTTAAAAAGATAATTTACTTTGAAAGCAAGAAAGACGACATTCTTAGCCTCAAAACTTCAAGTTGGGCTTTTAGTAAACAACATTGATATGTAAAATATCCAGGCATACATTATCAACTGAATTTCAACTTTTCGCTCGAACTCATATATATATATATATATATATATATATATATATATATATATATATATATATATATATATATATATATATATATATATATAGATAGATAGATAGATAGATAGATAGATAGATAGATAGATAGATAGATAGATAGATAGATAGATAGATAGATAGATAGATAGATAGATAGATAGATAGATAGATAGATAGATAGATAGATAGATAGATAGATAGATAGATAGATAGATAGATAGATAGATATATATAGATATATATATATATATATATATATATATATATATATATATATATATATATATATATATATATATATATATATATATATATATATATAGATAGATAGATAGATAGATAGATAGATAGATAGATAGATAGATAGATAGATAGATAGATAGATAAATAGATAGATAGATAGATAGATAGATAATAAATAAATAAATAGATAAATATGAACTCTCACTCTAGGTTTATCATTTACTAATCCCCATAACTTATTTTTCCCTTTCTTTTTGTAAACTAAACGCCAAATCCCTAAATATCATTTCCACCTTCACGCATTAACGTCAGCGAGACTTCAAGGCTCGTTATGAGAGTCTCCATCCTCAATAATCTTCGCTACAGATCTAACAGTTCTTCGGTATTTCCAGAATTGTGGAGCCGGTTCTTCATTAACCCCAATGTAACTTTGTCTCCGACATTTCATCATCTTACAATTATTCTGCTCCAAGTTTATTTCAAAATTACCTGGCACAGGCTCCATTATTTCAAAATTACCAGGTTCCAGGCCCATAATATTAAAATAAGCAAGCTTTAACTCAATTAATCTACGGCATGTTATAGTTTTTGGTCTATTTAAATTCATGAAATCAATAATTGAAGGTAATAAAATTTATAAAATTTATTAAATGTTCCTGTAAAGGAAAAAGATATCTTTTCAAAATAATATATTTTCATTTATTTTCACAAATATGAAAAATACTTTAAAGGTCAAATAAAAATATTGGCCTTTTTTTTTTTTTTAATTCTTCTACAACATAGACCTTATTAGCGCTCCCATTATGCCTACTCAAAACTTTGTGATTCCACTGTTCCTACACCGACTTAGCAGCCTTGGGTCTTTCAACATCTTTTCTTGCTTAGTTTTTAAACATGTTAAGTTCCAATTTCTTTTGTCATTCTTTCATACTTAAACACACACACACGCAAAAAAAAAAAAAAAAAAAAAAAAAAAAAAAAAAAAAAAAAAAAAAAAAAAAAAAAAAAAATATATATATATATATATATATATATATATATATATATATATATATATATATATATATATATATATATATATATATATATAATATATATATATATATATATATATATATCCTCAGGCAATGATACGCTCACACACATAGGTAAACTCTCTATACCGTCTACTAGAGAATCTAGAGATGCTAGGACAAAAAAAAAAAAAAAAAAAAAAAAAAAAAAAAAAAAAAAAAACTTTGTAAACAAACCATAGAATTCTTGGCACTGAAATTGCTCTGGGCACGAAGCGATAATGATCAATTTCTAGAGTAGATAGTAAAGGAATACACTTCGAAGTTTTAAAGGGAAAAATAATTGTTCTAGAATGAGATGAGAGGGCGTTGCTACAACATGCATTCTATCTACATTTATGCTTACTGTATGCAAATGCATGGCACATAAATATATATCTACAGGGACTCACTGTCCCGTGAGTGGCGGGAGTATCTTAAAAACTACGTATAATTCATATATACAGTAGTTACGAAATAAATGTGTTCCGCATACTGTAGAAGCATCGATTGAGGTTGAGGTTTTAGCATTTTTTTTTAAAAAATGCGTGTGCGTTTGTACGATTGTGCGTTTGTGCGTTTGTGCGTTTGTGCCTTCCATAACAGCTTAACAATGTATTTCGAAAAGGCGTATATAATAGGATGTTAATCCTTACTTGTTTGTGTCGGAAGTACAATTAAAAAAGAAAAATGATTTTTATGTAATTTTATGAAGCTTTCAGAGGAAAAATTCATTTATTTTTATTGCTGAATAATATAATTATATATCAAACCACAGTGTAAATAATAATATATTTATTTGATGATCAAACATACTAGAAATTTCTAGTGATTGTTATTTCACTATTTTTTATTTTTTATTTTCTAGCATTGTTGAACTTTGTGAGAATTTTATGAAATATTAATTCAAACTTATTACTGTAACTGTAAGTTATATATATATATATATATATATATATATATATATATATATATATATATATATATATATATATATATATATATATATATATATATATATATATATATAT
>SEYY01000671.1:22500-25000 GCA_009176605.1 Armadillidium nasatum
TATATGTAGGCCTCTGACAAATATTTTAGGTATAAATAATGAACGAAATAAAAATCGAATAGTGACCTAATATAAATTTAAAAAATAACGAATGTAAATAAAATGTTGAAGGCATTTTTCTCTCTTTCTCAATATATTATATTATATATATATATATATATATATATATATATATATATATATATATATATATATATATATATATATATATATATATATATATATATATATATATATAGGCTTAGGTATAGATTGATTAAGTTTCGATATTTTTTATATCATTTTTTTATATCGATATTTTGAAATTTCGATTTTAATCGGTATCTCATTGCAACGTTTTTGTATAGGTTAGGTCTGTATTTTACGGCAACTTCGGTAGTTTAGGTTATGATAAGTCAAACTAGGTACGCTAGAAAATTAAATTAATAAATAATAATTAGAATAATATTTGAATAGGCATATCGATGTTTCGATATATCGATATTCTCGAATATCGATATTTTCAAAACATCGAAACTCAGAAACATTCTATACCTTTACCAAGAATTAGTAGAATAGCCAACATTCATTTAATGATTATATGCATTTTTTCAGAAAAAAAAAATTCATAAATTTACAGATTTTGTATTATAAAAGTTTGATTTTAATACTGTGGACGATATAGAAATATCTTATCTCCATTGCAGTCTAATGAGGCAAATATAGTGGTTAATAGTACTAGTTTAATGTCATGACCTTAAGTAAAGGAGAAGGAATGAGTTTTGTGTTTTCGTAATTGAATGAACTGAGTTTTTGAAGCATCATAAACACATGTATTCCTCCCTCCTCCAGTTAGAAATGCAAGAAAGATAAGAGGCTAGTTGCTCCAAGGCAACACTGCTAGGGGCGTCTATTCGACGTCTTTTAAAGGGAATGAAGTAATGAAAGGTGAAATATTTATTGTAAGAATAAATATGTGATCAAATAACAGGTAAGTTATTAATAAAAAGTAGAAAAAGAGTTGGGAGAAGACAGATACCCCTAAGGAACACCACTATTTACGGATTAAAAGGTGAACTGTGGGCTTCTTCTACCGATGCAATTGATCAGCAAGAAAGGAAAGCACAGATCAGTTTACAGAGAGGAGTGTAGGTATCGAAAGAGGAATTTGAAAATGAAAGCTTTGTTTCAGACCCTGTCGAAGGTCTTCGATGTCTAGTGCTATCCCAAAAATTCACTGAAATATATATATATAACTTGAGGACCAGTAAGCAAAGGGAAGTGAAAGATCACCAGAACTTTCCTTGTTAAAGATATATTGATGGTCGAATATCAGATTAGAATTAAAATGTTCCCAAATCTTACTTTTAAGGATAGATTCGAAAACTTTTAAAAAACTAAGGGTAAAGAGATAGGACGATAGTTGCAGGATCGAGAGAGAAATTATCACAATATAAACTCATACAAGATATAGAAACGAAGTGAAACTCAACATACTATGATCAATATATGTTACAAAGACTGTTAGAACAGAAAATTGCATATTATTTATTCCTCAAACTCTAAGAACAACTTAGAGCTATTGACTGCTAATCAATTTAAGTTAATGAAAAATATTATTCGAATGTAATAACTATTTGAAAAAATTGCCAAAAAAAAAAAAAAAAAAAAAAAAAAAAAAAAAAAAGCAAGTGGCGATAGTGTAGATTTGACCTATCGTGAATGCACTGAAAAAATATTTATTAAAACCTTTGAAGGATAGTGGTGTTAAAACAATGAACGAAGAACTTTTGAGTTCATTAAAAGAACATTTTTGTCTTACTTAAGAAAAGAATGAAGGCATACAAGCTAAAATTTTAAACCCACATTATAAATTAGCTCCACTTGATGGCAAAAGAACATTATGAAATAAAATTAATGCTTCATGAAAAATAAATTCAAAACTAAAATTAAAGCTGCACATTCAATTTGGATTTCAGAAAGTCAGGAATATCAATGTTTCCATCTTATTCTGATGTCATCATTGAAACAGAAGAGATAGGCGTTCAAATGGAGACTCATTTTGTCTTTTGGGGAATGCTTCAATGAAATGTCGCACAGGACATCATTTTGATAAGCACCGAAGAAAATGACTAAATGAAAATAAATTGTTGAGAGTTCAGATATTCTTCTTAAGATGCACTTAAAGAAAAGGAGAAAAATATGTAAACAAAGCATAAAAGCATTGGTTTAAAAAGGAAAAAAAAAGTTAGAAAAAAGAAATTAGTAATGATGTCGAGAATTACTTTTCTCATCCATTTATGGAAAAAACATCAACAAAAGACAATACACCAGAGGACATTATTTGTGGTGGAAAGAAAATAAGTAAATATCAACAAAGTTCTCTTCCTGACAAAAAAAAAAAAAAAAAAAAAAAAAAAAAAAAAAAAAAAAAAAAAAAAAATAATAATAATGATAATACTTTTTACTGAAAGAATGTTTAGCCAGGCAGGAAACATTTACACAGAAAAGAAATCGAATT
>SEYY01000671.1:35000-50000 GCA_009176605.1 Armadillidium nasatum
TTTAACACGTTTACCTAGGTAAGACCCAAAGGTAAAGTTTGAAAAAAGTAAGATATAAAATTATCAATTTAACATTATTTAACATATTATCAATTTATTAAAACATATTATCAATTTATATTTAAACATATATCAATTTATATATATATCATTGTTATTTTATTGCTATGTATCAAACTTGTATCATTTAGCTGCATTATTTAAAAATTATTATTTTGTTTATACTTTCAGTCAATATGGCTAAAAGATCAGCTTCTGCAGTATTGGAGTACTTTACAATGTTTCAGGATAGGCTCGAAATAGCTAAATGTAACATCTGCAGTCAGAAAATTAGGAAGAGAACCTCCGGGTGCTACAAGTAAAAAAAATTTCAACCAAATCTTTTTGGAGTATCTAAAATCAAAACACAAAGATGAACATTCACTAGCAGAAAAGGAGCGGTCAAAAGAAACAGAAAAGAAAAAAATCTTAATTTTCTTAATTTTGCAAATGATTGAGCTGAAATTTTCAAAATATGTGAATTTTTTCACGAAGTTCTGAGTTGATTTCGAGCATTTTTTTGAGTCTATAACGGTTTGAAACTTATTTGGACCCAAAGTTGAAAAAAATGAATAACTGGGTCAAACCACTGGTCCACATGAGCTGAAAATTTAACTGAATAATCTTAGCCCCAATTTCTTGCATTGGTGGGAATAGATTTTTTATATCACGTCTAGAAAAAAAAAAAAAAAAAAAAAAAAAATCGTACCCTTCTGGAGGAAAAAATTATTTTAAAAAAAAAAAAAAATGCTACCTACTATTTTTTTTTATTTGTGAATATTGTTTAGAAGAGGAACAGGGCAACAATTTTTATTTAGTGCATTTTTAAATGCCCTTTGTTTGAAGCGAGATATAGCCCCTCAAACTTTGGAATTTTTGAAATTTGGCCAAAAATGGACCTTTTTGAAGGCTATATCTCAAAACCAACGAATCTCATCGAATAAAGTACATAGAGGAATTTGTAGCCCCACCCCTCCTCTATACAATACACACCAAAAATAGGAAATGTTATAGTTGTATTTTTAAAAAAAAGATTTTGTCTGAAAAGGTGGATTTTTTTAGTTCAAAAAATTTTTTTTTTCTATAGTTGGTCAGTTTTTGGCTTATAACATTTTTTCTATAACTCTGGGAAACAAAAGTCTATTAGAGGCTTTTGTAGCCCATATAATTTTGAATAAATAGTCCAACTTTCAGCTCATTATAAAAGTGGTTTGGCACCACCATTCTATTGAAAAAGGGTAAAATTTCCAAAAAAAAATTTTTTTTTTAACCGTAATAGACTCGGAAAAACGCTAGAAAGGGACTTTTCTTACCGGTAAAAAATCTATATACACTGAAAGTTTCAGCAGAATCGGCTGAAAATAAAAAAAAAATTTTTTTTTTTTTTTTTTGTATAATTTGCCATTTTAACCCCGGCCGGCAACCCCGGTTTTCCCTGATTTTTAGCCGGGGCCGGGGCCGGGGTCAGTAAAAATGGCCGGGGTTGGCCGGGGCCGGGGTCAGTAAAAATGGCCGGGGTTGGCCGGGGCCGGGGCCGGCCGGGGCCTATCTATATTATATATATATAATATATATAATATATATATATATATATATATATATATATATTATATATATATATATATATATTATATATATATATATATATATATATATATATATATTACCTCTGGTGGTCAAAGGCCAGAAGTGTACTAATTTCCATCAGAATTGGGGAAATACCGGAAATCTGGTCGTTAATGGCCGCTGATATATATATATATATATATATATATATATATATATATAATATATATATATATTATATATATATATATATATATATATATATATATATATATATATATATATATATATATATATATATTATATATATATATTTTTTACAATTTCCAAATGATATTTTGTAAAGTAATTTTTTTGAGTGCCTGACACGTTTGTTAATTTTTAATTTTCAATTTTTGAGGAAATAAATTTACTCTTAAAACTTATCAATTTAACCTTTTTTTTTTTTTTTTTCATGAAATGATCTGTATAAATTTGGAAGGTCTATTTAAAAATACGGTGCAGTTAGTCTTTTTTTTAATTTTTTTTTCAAAAAAAAAAAAAAAAAAAAAAAACTTTTTTTTTTTTTTTTTAAAGTAAAATTCAAATGCTTGGATTTTTTTTTTTTAATTCTGACTTTTTCATATATATATATATATATATATATATATATATATATATATATATATATATATATATATATATATATATATATATATATATATATATATATATATATATATATATATATATATATATATATATATATATATACAACGAAGGAAAATCATTGGTGGTAATATTTGACAGTAATATTAGTTTACAGACTGTCCAAAGAACCTTAAAAGATCTTGTTTCTACCAGCTGCTAGACCAGTATTGGTGAATAAATTGCATTAACAAAGCTGTTTACTGTTTATTCAAAATTCATTGCTCATAAACCTTTATCATAATTTGATATATGATTTTAAACTTTATGCTTATGCCATTCATATTAGTATATTGCTCTTTTATTTGAATGTATTTTATAGAGAGAGAGAGACCGTTATGAAAATCATCGAATTTGTAAATTGAATAAATTAAGAACGTGTGTGCGTTCGTGTGTATTTGTTTGTTTGTTCGTTCGTTCGTTCGCTTGAGCTTATGTTTATGGGAGAGTGAAAGAGCGTGAAAATTTGTAAGAGATTATTTTCAATTACTGCTTCAGCTTTGAAAAGGATAAGGCGATTGAATATTGAAAAAAAAAACTTCTAGGCTCTGTAATAATAAACCAACGAAAAGCAAAAATAAAAAATCTAAGAACCATGAAAGGAAATGGGAAAAACCTGAATATCCGTGAAAAAAAAGCCTGATGAAAACCCAAGGAAAGAGAATGAGGGAGATAGGAGGGAGGGACGTAGTATTATTCAATATGCGTTTAGGCAGCGCTATCTTTACATACAAAAGTGATTCGCAAGCTTCTGAAAGTAACAATGCCTAGGGTGGGAATCAAAGCTTTTTTTTTGTCACAATAAAAAGAATATAAAAAAGTTTGAAAAAATAGAATAGTATATATGCGGTAAATATAAAAAGGGGCTGGCGCGAAAGAACATATTGAAAAATAAATAGCGAAATTGACAAAAGCTAACATGCGGGAATGAAAGATTAATAAAAGATTATCCCTTAAATTATTTCTTGTTTGGAATGAGGTATCTTCTTCGGTAGGGTTATCGGTATAGTTGGGGAAGGTGGGGGGGAGGGGGACGAAGGGGATGTTTTGCTCTTCTCTTTGTTGGGGCCACGTTCGTCAGGATTTATGCTTCATTTTCCTATAAGCCTATCAAGTAATTTGAAGTCATGTGCGGGTAGTTAAAGGGCTGTACTTGAACGTCAGCCCTTGTGGTATCTCGGGCGGGGAGGACGTTAGTTTTCGTTTTAAAACTTTGACGTTCCTTCGTGATTTATTTGTGGAAAGGATTACTTACTTTTTATTTAAAGGTTTATCTTCCATAAAACGCACCAATTTAATGAAATGGGTCTTAGCTGTTGTTGTCGAGGTACTCTGGCTTTCAGTATCGTCATATATATATATATATATATATATATATATATATATATATATATATATATATATATATATATATATATATATATATATATATATATATATATATATATATATATATATTAAAACCACTAAAACTTGATCAGGGTAAAATAGGATGATAAGACAGACTAGAAAAGTCCTGCGTTCCGGGGCTGAAATGCTATCCTTATTATGTTGTAGTGGTTTTAATGTTTTAAATAAAAATAAATACGATATTTTAGTATTTTTTGAATATATATATATATATATATATATATATATATATATATATATATATATATATATATATATATATATATATATATATATATATATAATATATATATATATATATATATATATATATATATAATAATAATAATAATAATAAATATTTTGCCGATCTCAGCCAATTTCTTGAAACTTGTAGGAAAAGTTAAAAGCTCCCCACCCTTGAGTATTAGGAAAATAAAATATTTCTTCAAACACCATAAACGTATTAAAAAAAAAAAAAAAATGTGACATTGAGATTTAATTTTACATTTTAAAAACAAATTTGTAATATTTTTCGAGATCATTTTCTCAAGTTTTTAAAATTCTTATTTCAAAATTTTCATTTAAGTTTTATGAAAATTGACTGGATCGGTGTTATTGACAAGGACCTCTTCTCCATAGACAAATATAACACTGGGGAAGACATATTTTATTGAAATGATATCTGACAGATGATTCTAGTGAATTTGAGTACGCTGAATACGAATTTCAACTCGGGTTTGTCTATATAAGATCCTGATTCTTGTCAACAGCTTATTGACCATTTTCAGGATTTTTCAAATTAGAAAAAAAAAAAAAAAAAAGTCATGTTTTAAGAAATTTTTTCAAGTTTCAAGACTACAAACAATTCAAACTACAGTATAGTTACTCAATAACGATAGAAATGACTAAAAAAATATAGAGACTTTCACTGCGACAAAAACTTTCTATTATATGTGCTTGTTGATGGCAGGTCTCTTTTCAAGTACCAGGAGTAATCAGCCACCATGTCGGAATCCCAGAGACCCTGGTACCGTTCTTTCATAATTTTGATATCTTGGTGGAATCTTAATTGGCACTTACATCACTTAAATTAATTGAAAATTGGTCAGAATGACAATTTAAAAAAAAATTATATTTTTACGCTCATATAGCAACCTAACTCTTTGTAGTCTCTTAAAATATTTAGGATTTCTTCGTAGTTATTTACCCTCTAAGTTCCTAAAACGTTTTCTACCAAGTCCACGTTTGTTCTTCCGTTTGTTCGTGATATTAGGAAAATTTGTCTGATTAATGTTCTTATTTGTGGGCTGTCGAAAATTCCTACCTTGATTTTGAAATTATGTATTTAAAACGCACTACGATCGTATCTAATGCTTTCGCATATTGTTTAATGAGACCTAGTTTGATATATACAGAGGAGGAAATATGATTTCATCTCTACGCAATAAAGCTGGATTATTTACATTTTTTCTCCGTCATTAAGTGAAGTTCTTGCTGGCCAGATGTGTTTTGAAATAATGTTCTGCCTTTGCTCTGCTATGTCATAAGCAAATGTAACAGGTATATTTATTATACCATTTTTGTTTTAGCAGAAAATCATATTTAAGTCAACCTATATGTTGTCTCTGTCAAAAATGAGAAAAATGATACCAATAAATATATTTTCATATAAAAAGAGACATAACACAATAGTACTATAAATATAGATACAAATATGTAGATAATAACCTAGTTGCATAAATGTAACTGGAAAAAGGCTTTGGGAGTATTTGGAGAAAAATTTTTTTTATGAATAGGATGAAGGGTGTTGAGCAAAATCAGGACTTTGTAGTTTAGACGTTACTGATAGTCCATTGGTACTAGATCTGGACGACATTCAGCGTAGTGTTTACTTAGTTATTTTTCACGTTCAAAGTCTATGATGTTACCTACGAAACAAAGCACAGTACTGATGGTAGCCTTACACAAAGGTATACTGTCATGCATCATATCAAATGTCATCGTGTCGATTTGTATCCAAAGCTTATAATTCATTCACATTTATAGATATGTTAACTACTATTTTCATTATCTTTTTATTTTTTAAATATTTTTTTTTATTTTTTATTTTTTTATGAATTACAAGTCGTAATTTTTGAAATATGCATTTTTGGATCCGTTATTCACAGAGATTTTTTTTCACAGTTGGAGTATGTACAACCATAGATGTAACTTTTCTCCGTCATTCTGAAACACCCTGTATATATATTAGATGTGCTTTAAATTAATGGATAATTATTTTCTTTTCAAATAACGTTATATATTTTTAACAGTTTTATAAGATCCAGTCTTGTTGTCTTTCTCTCCATTCCCCTCCTTCGTCTCCACCTCCTCCATCTCGTTTTCCAAAGTCGTCAACTTCGCTCACCTCTTCCGTATTTTCTTTGGGCGTTCAAAAGTCCTCTTCAGGTCTCTTCTTTCTCTCTCTCTCTCTTTTTTCTGCTTCTCGCTCCCTCCTTTGACCTTTGGGTACTTCATCAACCTGTTCATCGTTTCTTAAAAGTGACCCTTTGTCACGAGTGTATGTTCTCTCCAGTTATTTTATATATATATATATATATATATATATATATATATATATATATATATATATATATATATATATATATATATATATATATATATATATATATATATATATATATATATATATAAATATATAAATATAAAAAAATAAATAAAAAAATTAAAAATAAAAATAATTATATATTATATTATATATAATATATATATATATATATATATATATATATATATATATATATATTATATATATATATATATATATATATATATATATATATATTTTTTTTTTTTTTTTTTTTTTTTTTTTTTTTTTTTTTTTTTTTTTTTTTTTTTTTTTTTTTTTTTTTTTTTTTTTTTTTTTTTTTTTTTTTTTTTTTTTTTTTTTTTAAAAAAAAAAAAAAAAAAAAAAAAAAAAAAGTTTTTTTTTTTTAAAATTTTTTTTTTTTTTTTTTTTTTTTTTTTTTTTTTTTTTTTTTTTTTTTTTTTTTTTTTTTTTTTTTTTTTTTTTTTTTTTTTTGATCTTTATTATAGACGGAAACGGGAATATATTGATGCATAAAGAGTCCGGTTGTTTTTAGCGAGTTTTTTTCTCCTCCTATATAAATGCAAATAAATCTGCGGCGCCCTTAAATTTGATTGTCGTTTAGGGCGTATTGGCGATTTATTTTTATTTATTTATTTTTTTTTTTTTTTGTATAGTTTTATTTATTTATTGTGCGCGTGTGTAATGCGAAAGCTGATATTCTTTGTCTTAAATTTGGCAAAGCATTTACTGTCCTTCGTGAACTTGGACTTTTTCTGGGGGGGGGAGGGGTTAATTTTTCTGGAGTTTCTTTACATTTCTTTAGATTTATTTATCATTATGCAATCAAAATGTAACAAGAATAGAGAGATTGTTACCTCGTGATGACCAGACCACATATCTGTTTCTTTTGCACATTTTCCTTCATAAAATCAATTTTTATTATTATTATTATTATTATTATTATTATTATTATTATTATTATTATTATCATTATCATTATCATTATCATTATCATTATCATTATCATTATCATTATCATTATCATTATCATTATATTATCATTATCATTATATTATCATTATATTATTATTATATATATATTAATATATATATTATTATATATATATATATTATATATATATATATATATATATATATATATATATATATATATATATATATATATATATATATATATATATATCGTTTTTTCTCCTTTTCAGATATGTCTGAATGTGTTGATGGACGGAAAATTGGGGGAGACTTGTCTCCCTCGTTGACATGACCCCCCAGGCTGGCCGATGTCCCAGTAAATTTGGGGGTCATGTTCGAGGTTTGGTTGACTATCTTGGAAGTGCCGTGAGCATGATGAAGCTTAGGAGAGGATTCGAAGTACGAGGAAGATGGTGGGCAACGTCCCTCCTGCATTGGAGATTTCTAGTCACATTGGCTGTGTTTTGTCTTAGTACGTCGGAGGGTGTACTCCACTCACGAATTCAACGATCGAATACCGAAATCGTAAGAATAGAGGGCATAGATGCTCAGTTTTGGACAGGAAATTCCAGTATACAATTACAACATTTAGTATATAATCCAGTGAACGGTGTCTTATATGTGGGTGGTATTAATAGGTTATACGAATTAAGTGAAACTGACCTTAGTGTTAAAACCGAAGTTGAAACTGGTCCGCGACATGATTCGCCAAAATGTCATGCGTCTGGTTGTAGAGACGATATTCGTGGACGCCTAGTCCTTACAAACAATGTTAACAAAGTTTTGGTTTTAGATCCTGAGTCATCAATGCTTATTATGTGCGGTTCAGTGTCCCAAGGAGCTTGTGAAAAATTTAGGACTGCTAATTTGTCACTTACGCCGGAGTTTATTCCTAAATCTGTAGCCGCTAACGATCCCAGTTCGTCAACGTTCGCTTTTGTGGGTCCAGAAAGGTATCATCCTTGGGGAGGATCTCAAGTGCTTTACGTGGGAACAACTTTCACAACAGTCGGTGATTATCGACATGATGTTCCTGCTATATCAACTAGGAATTTATATAATCTTAATTACGCGGAATTTTCATTTTCGAAGCAATCTGTTTTAAGAATAGATGTGAAGTATCGTGATCATTTTCTAGTTCAATACGTTTACGGCTTCAATGCTTCCGATTATGCTTATTTTGTAACAGTTCAAAAGAAGTCGCATCTTCCAGGTCAAGAAGAAGCTGGCTATATTTCGCGACTTACTAGAACATGTGTTACTGACGCGAATTACGATTCCTATACAGAGATAACACTTGAGTGTGCCGGCTCCCAAGGCACCAATTACAATTTGGTGCAAGATGCCAAGCTCGTTTCAGCTGGAGCTGATCTTGCCTATAGTATGGGTCTTCCTCCTGAATCACCTATTCTTATTGCCGTTTTCTCTCCGTCAGTTGGGCACACTGCCCAACCCAAACCTTCATCTGCCGTGTGTCTCTTCTCCATAAAGGATATAGAAGCCAAATTTAACGAAAATATACACATGTGCTTTAACGGATCTATGAAGTACAGAAGTATGGAATATATTTCTGGACCAATTTTAGATGGAAAGTGCCCAGAACCTGGTGTAAGTATTATTATTATTATTATTATTATTATTATTATTATTATTATTATTATTATTATTATTATTATTATTATTATTATTATTATTATTATTATTATATTATTATTATTTATTATTATTATTATTATTATTATTATTATTATTATTATTATTATTATTATTATTATTTATAATTTACTTTATGCTTTCTTGATTTTAATTTGTAACATGTCCCTAAGCGTTAAAAATTCTGAAGCTTGAATAAGTGCGGCAGAATTTTTCACTCGCAGTAATGGTGTTTAAAACAGATATTGTGTGTATATTTTAAAGTAGGTAATTTACTTAGTTTGGCTTTTTAAGAAAAGCAATTTATAGTAACCCTTTGAAATTGCAACAAAAACAAAAAAAAACCATACATATGAAAACAAGCATAAATTATTTAAAATTCAGACAGTTTACTTACCTCCATTCTTCCTTACTTGTGAGGATCGATCGATGGATTAAAAATTATTTTCTTGCTCACACACACACACACACACACACACACACACACACACACACACACACACACACACACACACACACACACACACACACACACACACACACACACACCACACACACACACACCACACACACACACACACACACACACACACACACACACACACACACACACACACACACACACACACACACACACACACACACACACACACACACACACACACACACACACACACACACACACACACACACACACACACACACACACACACACACACACACACACACACACACACACACACACACACACACACACACACACACACACACACACACACACACACACACACACACACACACACACACACACACACACACACACACACACACACACACACACACACACACACACACACACACACACACACACACACACACACACACACACACACACACACACACACACACACACACACACACACACACACACACACACACACACACACACACACACACACACACACACACACACACACACACACACACACACACACACACACACGACACACACACACACACACACACACACACACACACACACACACACACACACACACACACACACACACACACACACACACACACACACACACACACACACACACACACACACACACACACACACACACACACACACACACACACACACACACACACACACACACACACACACACACACACACACACACATCAACACAATTTGAGTCTAGAATGAAAACAAATTTTCCCTTCTAACCAAGTATCACATTTGACGTGACTCCTTTATTCTTTCGTCGGAGATTTGAACAGATTCATATATATGTAGCCGTCTACCGTGGCTCAAACGGTAGAGTGATTGACTCACGTGCTTGAGGGCGCCGGTTCGATTCCACTTGGGGATCCTAGGTATATACTACCTAGAAAAGTTCGTCTCCTTTTTAGGGTAATGCACGCAAGATGTGAACTTTAAAAAAAACAATAATATATATATATATATATATATATTATAATATATATATATATATATATATATATATATATATATATATATATATATATATATATATATATATATATATATATATATATATATATATATATATATAAAATATCGTGGTGGTAAATGCAGTGCTTTGAAGAGGTCTTTTGATCTTTTTGGTTTTTCTTTCTAAACGTGTTTCGTAATTATAGAAAACGAAATCATCTCTTTTTATAAAGTTTAGGCCTAACTCGGATCATAATAAATGCCTTTACATCTTTTAACTAAATAATGAGTTTTTTTTCTTTCTTTCTTTCTTTTTTTCTTTTCTTTTTATCTTCCCATTAGCTGTTTACCTCGAATCAGTTTTATATTTTTTTTTTAATTGAGAGGAGAAAAGTTTTTACTTTTTTTTTTTTTTTTTTTTTTTTTTTTTTTCTTAACTGCTACTATTTGCATTTTTTGGAAAACTTTTTCTTTCATCGAAAAAAAATTTTTTTTTTTTTCTATTTTATATAGAACTTTTTTTCTTTTTATATATTTTTTTGTTTAACTCCTTTTCGATGAAAAACGAGTCTTAGAATTTTGGTTAACGAGAGTCGAGACTGTCACACGCCCCCCAGAGGGTTTTTTTTGTCCCCTTTTGTAAGGTTAACTGATCTTCATTTCTGCTTTCCAATTTCCCCCCGTTACCGTGAGCTCCAGTTTGTTGCTAGATGAGAGGGGAAAAAGTAAACAGCAAGAGGGGAAAGGCAAAAGGGGAGGGGTGGGGGGGTGCTTGAGGGAAGACCATATCTGGGGGTTTCATTAATCAGAGTCGGAAAGATTTCGTCGCCGCAAAACAAGGGATCAAAAAAGGCGAAAATCCAATTAAAGCTTCTTTTAATAGTTTTGTTCTTTTATACGAAATTAAAAGTACTTTTTATCCCCACCCCTACCTCCGCCCCCCCGCCACTGCCACCGCCCCCACCTGCGCCCCCTTTTGCTCCCTGGAAAGCTGGAAAGTACAGGATTCCCTTCACATCTCTCTTCATCCGATATACGAGTATACGGTAGCTCAAACACACTCTTTTTCTCTCTCTTTTATATATATTATATATATATATATATATATATATATATATATATATATATATATATATATATATATATATATATATATATATATATATATATATATATATATATATATATATATATATATATATATATATATATATATATATATATATATATATATATATATATATATATATATATATATATATATATATATATATATATATATATATATATATATATATATATATATATATATATATATATATATATATACCGGTATATATATATATATATATATATATATATATATATATATATATATATATATATATATATATATATATATATATATATATATATATATATATATATATATATATATATATATATATATATATTATATATATATATATATATATATATATATATATATATATATATATATATATATATATATATATATATATATATATATATATATATATATATATATATATATATATATATATATATATATATATATATATATATATATATATATATATATATATATATATATATATATATATATATATATATATATATATATATATATATATATATATATATATATATATATATATATATATATATATATATATATATATATATATATATATATATATATATATATATATATATATATATATATATATATATATATATATATATATATATATATACAGGGTGTCCCAGATTTCGCGCACCATGCTGGTTTTGAAAATTGATATTAATAGATAATACTTTATTTAATCATAAAATACTCAATTTGAGCACCCTATGCACTAAAACAACGAATCTATTCTCTTCACGAAACTTTCTTTCACACTCCTGATGGTTTCAGGGGTGATCATTTGGCATGTAGGAGTTATTGCATCCTTTTTAAATCAATTGTGCGTGAACGGTTTTTTTACACAACAGATTTAAGATGACCCCAAAGGAAATAGTCAAGTGGACTAAGATCAGGTTATCGGAGTGACCACTCCACGTTCCTTCTCCGTCCATTCCATCTGTTAGAAAAGGTCTGGTCCAAGTGATCACGCACGCATGTTGCAAAATGTGCTGGAGTTCCATTTTGCTGAAAAAAAGATGTTCTGTCGTCGACGTATGGGAACATCTCAAGGTTGTCAGACAAGAAGGTTTGCAGCTGTATATAAATAGGTTTCAGCAGTTACATTATCAATGATTTCTTATCAGATTCCAGTCCACTTCATGATCCTCAGGTTGTGCTGGTGGTGTCCCTCCTCTTTGGAACGTGAATTGTTATCTGAACAACAGGGCCTATTGTGCTGATTCACCTGGCCATTGAAATGAAAAATTGCTTCAAAACTAAAAAAATATTGTTGAATCAATATGTGGGAGCGTCTTTTCACAAAATTCCATTCTCCTATCTGAGTCATGACCATGTAGAGCTTGCACAAGATGTACTTTGTTCGAAGGAAAATTGTACGTCGTGAGAATACGATGAACTGATTGATTTTACAGGACTTTTCACAACATTCGAAAAAACCAATGCTGAAGTTTCTTCATCTGTTGAACTCTTTGGTCTCCCACATCTCGAACGGTCAGGAACTGGGCCAGTTTCTTGGAAGGGTTTGATTAAACGGCAGACAGTGATGGTTGTCTCTCAGGGTAACTGCTGTTGAATTCATCAGTTGCTGAGCAGTGTGTAGCCTTTGTCTACCAAACATGAAAACAAGTTGAACTCTTTCTTCTACGCTTAGTTTCTCAGCCATAATTTAATCTGAAAGCAGAAATAAATTACATCAATATATTTTTTTCAAAAACCTGTATTATGCGCGACGTCTGGGACACCCTATATATATATATATATATATATATATATATATATATATATATATATATATATATATATATATATATATATATATATATATATATATATATATATATATATATATATATATATATATGATAATTGGGGAAATAGTGATTTGATTTGGATGTGGTTGGTTGATGTTGTCAAAAATAGTGTTTGCCGATATAGTTAGGAAGGAGAAGAGAAAAAGGACGTCGACGACGGAGTCGGTGAAGAACACCTTCGGGCGAACTAGTTTTGCTGCATTCCGTCTTGTGCAACCCTTGTTATAATGACCGTAATCAGGCAACAATGCAAAATAATAATAATAATAGATTTTCTTTCAATTTATTAATATAAATAATATTTAATACTTATAATAATAATAATAATAATAATAATGATAATAATAATGATAATAATAATTAATAATAGATATTTCGGTTTATTATAAATAATATTTAATAATAATAATTATAGATTTTCTTTCAAAAAAAAATAAAAAAAAATAAAAAATAAAAATAATAACAATAATAATAATTATAATAATAATAATAATAATAGATTCTCAGTTTATTATAAATAATATTTAATATCTCTAATAAGAATAATAATAATAGTAATAATAATAATAATAATAATAATAATTATTTCGTTCATTCAGTTCAGTTATTTCTATTAATAATAATATTATCGTTATTTTTTTATTTTAAATTAGTTAGTTTACGAGTGAATCATTGATAATATTTGAATTTTCTTTCACTAAAAATTTTGTTTAGTCTTACTAACGAAAAAGAGTAAAATTCTTATATTTATCTAAAAGTGTTTGTTGTTAAAAAAAAAAAAAAAAAAAAAAAGAAAAATACGAATGAACTGTTGCGTGTTCCATAGTGTCTGTGATTTAGTTATCGAACGGAAATTAGTATTCCTAATTAATGATTAAATTAACATAATTATAAAGTAAACTAAAATAGTTTCTTAAAAAAAAAAAATTTTTTTTTTGAGGATTTTAAAATAATATAAATAAAGTATTTTAGTTGAAAATTATTTATTTATTTATTTAGAGAATAAAGGATAAAGTTATCATTTACATTTTAAAAAAAAAAAAATGGTGTAAATGAACGTTGTTCGACAACCTTAAAACAAAAGCCAAAAACACGTTTAGTGTTATTAATTAAAATGCATTGATAAGATTTTTGTGTTAGTAATTTAAATTGCATATATATTTATATATATAGATGAGTGGAGAGAGAGAGAAGCTTTGTCCTTCATATTAATTTAACCTCATCATCATTAATTATTATTATTATTTTATTATTATTATTATTATTATTATTATTATTATTATTATTATTTTTTATTATTTTTTTTTTTTTTTTTTTTTTTTGTTTCGTTTTTAATTTTTAATTTTTTTAAATTTTTTTATTTTTTTGCTCGATCGAAATTTTATACATGTATAGGAATATCTCTTCAATTTTCGTGTCTTCATATTGAAGTAAGATGACGAACGACTATATTACACTGTAGCGAGACCTAGTAGAAAAATATTACCGTATTAACTGTACCATTGTTTCGTACTCAATTATGTAGTTGTCTACCGTGACAGGCGCAGCTGAAAGGAAAGGACACGTATGGGTGAGACGCGACTTATGGTGGGCATTCTGAAGGAGAAAGATTTAACGAGGAAAATATGTGGCTTTT
>SEYY01000671.1:52500-55000 GCA_009176605.1 Armadillidium nasatum
ATATATATATATATATATATATATATATATATATATATATATATATATATATATATATATATATATATATATATATATATATATATATATATATATATATATATATATATATAAAGTCAAAGTTTTAGCCTGTCCCTTTCGTTATATATTTTTTTTTTTCGTTAGGATTTGAATGACGAAAATTTGAAATTTTTTGGTTTCCAGGAATGTAACTTGATTATTTCTTCACTCTGTTTTTCTCAATTTAGTGTCATTCCCTTGATATATATATATATATATATATATATATATATATATATATATATATATATATATATATATATATATATATATATATATATATATATATATATATATATATATATATATATATATATATATATATATATAATGTAATGTGGACATATAGGGAAGGGGGGGGGGTTGAATTTTTAAAGTTTTAAGTTGGGTGACAAATGGAATGACTTCTTTTTTTCCTTGCTTGTACAAAAAGAATAAAGTTTTTTATCTCTATTTATTCTGTTCTGCTTTGTCAGAGAAGAAAATTTATGGCAGGAAAGAGAACAGCAGTGTTCTCCCCTTTCTATCATATATATATATATATATATATATATATATATATATATATATATATATATATATATATATATATATATATATATATATATATATATATATATATATATATATATATATATATATATATATATATATATATATATATATATATATATGGTGGACGATCTTCTTTTTTTCATCATTTTTTTTTCTACATTCGCTGTCTTTGTTCATCTCCGTTGTTGAACATCGCCTCTCCTCTTCTACAGCTCTCTTGTTCTTGAATAAAACTCGTGTGCTTGAAGTTTCCGAAGGCAATCTGTTTATTTATCTCCTAATTCCACTGACTATAATAATTCTTCGACTATCTAAACTTTAAATCTAAAAAAATAGAACACAGTCTCTTCCTCCTCTTTAAATCATTTTAATAGTCACCACCTTCAGCGGCGCCAATGGCCTTCTATTTCTCAAGATAGATCTGGTGAACTAGTCACCTTCTCATTTTCTATTCGGAATAGCCTAGAGCTGTTGGTGTAGCTCCTTACTTGTATGTATCCTTTTAGACCTTTTTTCTTCAAATTTTTATCTTCAAAACTCTTTCTTTTTCACTGGGTTCCTTTCAACATCTCTTCAAGTTATCAAGCTTTCTCTGACAACAGCGAGTAAATGTTTCCAATATTTCGGTGCTGTTAACTGGTCGAACTTGCGGTCGTACTTCTTTGAATTCTCTTGGAACGAACATTGCTTAAGTGCCAGGAATCTATCGGAGAGTGTAGAGTTCATAATCCGAGGTGATTATTAATGTCATGGAGCCGTATATTCCGTATTCTTTTATTTTAACAAAAATACTAACAAATCTTGGTTTAACTCTTCTTGTTCTCGTGCTATCCTTGCTGCCTTTATAAATTATAGTTGTCTGCAAACTCTAGAAATTCATGCAACTTCTATCTCATTTCGGATTCGTCAAAATCTGATTTTACGAAATTAAAACTTCCTTTCTCCGAATAAAATATGCTGATCTTCTGGTTCTTCCTCACCCCATTTCTGACATTTTATAAAACATGTCAACTCTGACTTTGTTTCTATCACCACCTCAAGTACCACCTTTTACCTACTACTAAAGCTAAACTCCTCGATCAAACCATTTACAAACTCCATCTTAGACGGTGAGACAACTCCACTCTTCATTATTCCTTTCACTTCGAAAGACATCCAGCAAAACAGCAATTAATTGATGCTAGGAATATGACCCTGTAGAAAATAGCCTGATCATTTTCGAATTTCTAAAATTGGAGTAGAAAAAATATGGTTGTTTTCAGTGCCTCAAAAATTCATTTTCTTCATTTTTCTATTCGACATAATCTTTCAGGCCAACTATAATTATATATAATTTCTTTTTGAAAAGGCACAGCTAAAGCATTCGTCTCTTTAAAATTCTTGGTGTTTCCTTTCTTTCAACGATCACTCTTGTTTCTTTCTCTAAACAAGCCACTAAGAGGTTGGTTCTTCTGAGGTATCTTTAAAAATTTCTTTACGCCACTTCAGTTGCTTACCCTTTATAGGGATTTAGTTTGCCTCTTTAGGAAGTATGTCTCACTCTTCTAGGGTGGTTCCGTGGACATACTCTCATTGAAATGGTAGAGATTTTGTGTTCTCGTCTTATCAACTTTTTATTTTTTCCTCCGAAATGCAAATTCTGTCTAGTCTTTCTGCGTGTCGAATTGTCCCCTCAATATATATATATATATATATATATATATATATATATATATATATATATATATATATATATATATATATATATATATATATATATATATATATATATATATATATATATATATATATATATATATATATATATATTAATATATATATATATATATATATATATATATATATTATATATATATATATATATATATATATATATATATATATA
>SEYY01000671.1:60000-62500 GCA_009176605.1 Armadillidium nasatum
TCCTCCTCCTCCTCCTCCTCCTGTCTTCCCTTGATAATTTACACTTTCAGTTGTTTGGGATCTTGGTGGAACTTGATTTTGATGACTATTCCTAATTTTGTCTACTCGTTGGTTATATATATATATATATATATATATATATATATATATATATATATATATATATATATATATATATATATATATATATATATTATATATATATATATATATATATATATATATATATATATATATATCCCACATTCTTAGAAGTTCAAATGTTTTAAAATTAGTTCATTTATTCTTTCTTTCTTTGGAAGGGAAAAAATTAGAAAAATTTTATTCTTTATCGAAGAAAGAACAATTTTCTCTTTAGGAGTTTCCAATTATACGGGACAGTTCTCTCCCCTTTCCCCCCCTTCCACCTTCTTTCTTTTTCTTCCCCCCCCCCTCTCCTCCATCCTATAATGTCATTCCCTTTTGTCCCTCCTTAATTAGGGGGAACCCCTTTCTCGGTTAACGAGGGTATGATGTCAGCAAGTTTTGCTCTTGGGAGCTTGCAAGGAGCGTAAATGTTTTTTGAACTTTCAGAAATTCTTTATCCTTTTTCTGAAGTTTTTTTTTTTTATTTTAACATTCTATTTTTTCGTTCTTTTGCTTGGCATTTTTTTTTCTTTTTGTTTTATTTCTTTTCTTGAAACGATAATATATATATATATATATATAATATATATATATATAATATATATATTATATATATATATATATATATATATATATATATATATATATATATATATATATATATATATATTATATATATATATGCGATTTACTACTACCGCCATCATAACTGGTACTATTCCAGCCATTGATTTTTATTATTATTATTATTATTATTATTATTATTATTATTATTATTATTATAGTAATAATATAAATAATAAAAAACATGAAAATCAATAAAGTTATTATTATTATTAGTAGTAGTAACAATAAAATTAATTATTTTTTATTTAATTATTTAATTAATTAAATTTTATTATTATAGTTTTATTATTATTCATGTAATTATTGAAACAATAATATTTTTATTGTTTTTATTTTATTAGTATTATGCTATATTTTTTATTAAATGAAATAAAATCTTATAGATGTTTAATTAAACATTGGGGCTCAACAGATATCTAGCAGTCGCTTTTCAGAGAACTGCAAAGCTGAATATCATTATTATTAATATAATTATTATTATTATTATTATTATTATTATTATTATTATTATTATTATTATTATTATTATTATTGTGTTTAGGATAATGTAGGACCTACTGTGAAGTTGTAAAATTATAAATGTATACCATTCGTACCAACCTAGCAGTCGATTTTCAGAGAACTGTAAAGCTGAAAATCATTATTATTATTATTATTATTATTATTATTATTATTATTATTATTATTATTATTATTATTATTATTATTATTATTATTGTATTTAGGATAGTGTAAGACCTACTGTTAAGTTGTAAAATTATAAATGTATACCATTCCTGAATAAGTCTTGTGAGAATGAGAAATTATTATTATTTATTATTATTATTATTATTATTATTATTATTATTATTATTATTATTATTATTATTATTATTATAACTGAAAGTAAGGAAATGTATAAAAAAAAAAGTCCGTAGCATCTTGGTAAGTGAGTCTTTAAATTTTATGGGTTGAATGTGGAAGGTAAGATTATCGAGACGGAAGGTAGGGTAGAACGGTGTAACGGTTTTAAGAGTGTGGATTGAAAGAGGTATAAGAAAGTACTATTGTATTGGTGTCATTCCTATGGATGTATATGTGATTTGTATCAAATGATGATTAATACCAATGTGAGTTATTTTTTAAAAAATTTTTTTTATTTTTATATTATTTATTTGTTTTAACTTTTGTGCAAGAGTGGTAAAAATTTGGTAGGCGAATTTTATGAAAATTATTGGTTAATTAGCATTTAACTTTACCTTATTATTATTTTCTTAAGATAAATATAGTGATTTTGTGTGTCGTAGGTCATGGGTTCGATTCCTGGAGGTGAACTCTTTAGCGAAGTGGCCTTCCTTTAATTAAGGACAAAAACCTGCTTGTAGGGTTGACAGACTCACAGTGCAGTGCAGCATAATTTCCACGTCCGGGTATACGGCTCGCGTTTTTTTTTTTTTTTTTTTTTTTTTTTTTAAATAAAAATAATAATCATATTGATCGTTCACGACCTCGCGGTGCGGTGCGGTGAAATGAGAGGCGAAAATTTTTTTTAATTTAAAAATCAAATGTTGATGTATCCAATTATATTTTATATCCAGTTTTATTTATTTATTAATTTATTTTTTTTTTGTACGATTTTTGAGTAGTTTGTTTGCAGTTTATAAACTGTGAAAAATAAAAATAAAGGTAAAAGGTAAAAAAAAAAAAAAAAAAGGTAAAATTCGTTTCCAATAAAAGTTAATTATCATAGATATCTCCTCCGGCGTAT
>SEYY01000671.1:67500-72500 GCA_009176605.1 Armadillidium nasatum
TACGTAAATGGGAAATCGAATGGATAGATGCTCGCACACATTAACTCTTTTGTTACGTGTACACGTGAGCCGATGCTTCCAATAATAAAGATGTATCTCCAAATTATTATTGGGAACGATTCCGTACACGTTGATAGTAGTAGCCTTTGACCCATGGCACACACTCCTAATAAACTTAGATTTATTGGATGCCGTTGCCTATGTTATGCTAAAGGGGAAGGCAGGCAATTGGGCTTTGTGTAGATTGTAAACAAATGATGGGCGGTATATCATTTGGAATTGGAGTTTGCTTTTCTTTTCGTTTTCTGTGTGTGTGTGTGTGTGTGTGTGTGTGTGTGTGTGTGTGTGTGTGTGTGTGTGTGTTCCTATAGAAATTGAAATTATAGATTTATAGATAAAGGATATTTTATTTTTTATTTTTTGGTTTTCAAATTTTATTGACGATTTTGAGTTTTTAATTTTAATGTTAATGATTATTTTATGTAAATAAATTTTATTCCATGTTGAGAAGAGTAGTCGATATATATATATATATATATATATATATATATAATATATATATATATATATATATATATATATATATATATATATATATATATATATATATATATATATATATATATATATATATATATATATATATATGCCACTCATGGGCAAGGCCCTTTTTGAAGAGGGGGCATTATTAAAACAATAAAAGAAAACTCACCCAATACGAAGACTAACGCAAATTCCGTAGGTGAGCTCAGACGTAGGATTTAAAGGGAGGAAGATTAAAAACATTAGTAGAAACAGAAGACGGTAAAGAGTTTCACAAAACAGAGGTAGCTGGAGAAGAGGTGGTACCACAACGAGCAAACCTGGATTATGCAATACTCACACAATGTTCGTGCGCAAGTAAAGCGCACCTTGTGCTACGAGGGCGACGCAATGGTACTGGAATGCAGGAACGTCTTCGAATAGAAACCGTTGCAGTACTTATAGAAAAGAGAGAGTTCACTACCGTTACGTTGCTAAGAAAGACGATCTAGGGAGTTTGAAAGCAGTGGACAATTTATTAGTCTTTTAGCCTTAGTAGACTCAACTCTGTCCAAAAGAGTGGAATGGAACCCCCCCCCCCCCTTAAATGTGTAAATAATATTCCATACAGGGGCGATAAGACCCATATATTTATATAATATAATTATAATTTCGTGTTTTAAATGCAGAAAAGATGTTACTGTTAATAGAAAGTAAATTCTCAGATTTACTTTCTTTTAAAATAATCGAGAAAATTCCCTATCACATTTTTTACTGTGTAGATTTAAAATTTATTTTGTAGAGGAATAATCAAAATATCAAGCAGGTGATTTTGAAACATTATATAAAGATATTTTAGTATATTATATCTGAAGATTGAGAAATAAAAATCTGTTAGTATATCATATCTGAAGGTTGAGAAATAAAGCTCTGTTTGTATATCATCTGAAGATTGAGAAATAAAGATGATAGTATTTCATGTCTGAAGATTAAGAAATAAAGATGTTAGTATATCATATCTGAAGATTGAGAAAAAAAGATTTGTTAGTATATCATATTTGAATATTGAGATATAAAGTTCTGTTATTATATATATCTTATCTGAAGATAAAGAAATAAAGATCTATTAGTATATCATATCTGAAGATTTAGAAATAAAGATCTATTAGTATGTCATATTTGAAGATTGAGAAATAAAGATCTGTTTGTATATCATATCTGAAGATTGAGAAATAAAAATGTTAGTATTTTATATCTGAAGATTAAGAAATAAAGATCTATTAGTATATCATATTTGAAGATTTATAAATAAAGATATGTTAGTATGTCATATTTGAAGATTGAGATATAAAGATCTATTAGTATATCATATGTGAAGATTAAGAAATAAAAATGTTTGTATATCATATCTGAAGATTGAGAAATAAAAGTGTTAGTATTTTATATCTGAAGATTAAGAAATAAAGATCTATTAGTATATCATATTTGAAGATTGAGAAATAGATATGTTAGTATATCATATTTGAAATGTTAGTATATCATATTTGAAGTTTGAGATATAAAGATCTGTTAGTATATCTTATCTGAAGATTGAGGAATAAAGATCTGTTAGTATGTCATATTTGAAGATTAAGAAATAAAGATCTATTATTATTAGTATTTAGTATTTTAGTATATCATATGTGAAGATTAAGAAATAAAAATATGTTTGTATATCATATCTTAGATTAAGAATATATATATATATATATATATATATATATATATATATATATATATATATATATATATATATATATATATATATATATATATATATATATATATATATATATATATATATATATATATATATATATATATATATATATATATATATATATATATATATATATATATATATATATATATATATATATATATATATATATATATATATATATATATATATATATATATATATATATATATATATATATATATATATATATATATATATATATATATTATATTTTTATTTTTTTTGTTTTTTTTTGTTTCACCCTGTAAATATCTCTCTCATTTAGGGCATTTGCCGGGTTATTAATGTTTATTTCTTTTGATACGGGTTCTTGTGCTCGTTTTTAATCGATGTTAATAAGGGATTTTAAGACAGTTCTTTTTATTTGATCTCTTGAGTTGTTTTTAATTCCTTGTCTTTCGGAAGTTAAGAAGGGAAAATGAAGCTGAATCGGGGGCTATGAAAGGGGGGTGGGGCTTTTAAGTTTCAGCAGATTCTTATTTCACTTCGATTGCCATACGATGAATTTTTAAATTTATTTATTTTTTTAGTGCCTTTGGCTTTTCAGGGTTCATATCGTTCACAGTTCATGAGGGGAGTTTTTTTTCTTCTTTCTTTCTTTACCTTGAGGGGAAAAAATTTACTTTTTTTTTTTTTTAATCCCTCTTTCCTTTTCATTCAGACTACAAGTAATTAAAAAGGTATCCTTCAGAGTCTTAAAGGATTCATTTTAAAATTTTATTTTTATTTTTGCTTATTATATATATTTTTAATTATTTATTTATTTATTTATTTGGTTTTCCTTGATACTAGAATGTTTGCGTAAGCAAATACAGTACCACAAAGAACGGAATCTCTTCATTATTATTATTACACGCACACACACACACACACACACACACACACACACACACACACACACACACACACACACACACACACACACACACACACACACACACACACACACACACACACACACACACACACACACACACACACACACACACACACACACACACACACACACACACACACACACACACACACACACACACACACACACATACACATATATATATATATATATATATATATATATATATATATATATATATATATATATATATATATATATATATATATTATATTATTATTATTATTATTATTATTATTATTATTATTATTATTATTATTATTATTATTATTATAAGCTTTGCATTTAATTTCCAAAGTTCTGAAAATATATTTTTGATTATTATTTAATTTTCTTAAAATTTATTTATTCGAAAATAAATTTTCAAAACTTTCGAAATTAAATGCAAAGCTTTTATTAAATCAAAAGCTGATTTTGAATTATTATTATTATTATTATTATTATTATTATTATTATTATTATTATTATTTTTATTATCACATCACTATTATTAATATTCTATTATTATTATTATTATTATTATTATTATTATTATTATTATTATTATTATTATTAATATGCTATTATTATTATTTATATTATTATTATTATTATTTTTCTTGTTGTTTTGTATTTTCCTTACATTTTGAATATGGTTTTCCAATTTTCCATCTTCCTTCCGTCCAGTTCTCTAAGAAGAAGAAGAAGAAGATGGAGGAGAAGGAGAAGAAGTAGGAGGAGAGGGGATATTTTAAAGTCTTCTTAACCGAAAGTGAATGTGGCTCCAGTGAAGTATTTGTCATTTCGTGTTCTCGCACACTAAACATGACTCTAAATGAGATCATTAAAAATATAATGGTGAAACAGGTAAAGGATTTCCGATATCAACTTCGTTCCCCCCCCCTTCAGCCCCCGTACTCAACCGACCTCCATCTCCCCTTCGTCCCCTGTCCCCCCTAAATTCTCTTCGCTCTTCTTCGCTTCTTCGAAAATGTAATCATTATCGGGGTTCTGGAACGAAAAAGCTTAACCCAATACGATTGTATACTCTCTCTCTCTCTCTCTCTCTCTCTCTCTCTCTCTCTCTCTCTCTCTAACACACACACACACACACACACACACACATATATATATATATATATATATATATATATATATATATATATATATATATATATATATATATATATATATATATATATATATATATATATATATATATATATATATATATATATATATATATATATATATATATATATATATATATATATATATATATATATATATATATATATATATATATATATATATATATATATATATATATATATATATATATATATTAGTTTTTAATAAAAAATTTATTATTATTTATTATTATTATTATTATTATTATTATTATTATTATTATTATTATTTTAATCATCATCATCGTCTGGGAAAATATTCGTTCGAATTAATATAAAAATCATCATTGTTGCTATTGGAGTATTGATATTGGTGGGAACTATTAAACTTTAATTGCCTCTGGTGATAAAGGTCTGTGTGGACTTTTTTTCTTCTTTTTTCTTTTTTTTGTTTAAAGAAAATCTGTGATGAAAGTTTTTTAATAGAATACTTGTCCTTAAATTTTTTTGTTTGTCTGAAGTTTTTCTCGTTTGTCCTTCATTCGATTATTGTGCTAACAATTTAAGGTTCTACCAGTAGAGATAAAAAAATATATTTTTTAACGCATTCTTCCGTTCAAATCACCGATTTTGTGTAAGTCTCTCCGCGATT
>SEYY01000671.1:97500-105000 GCA_009176605.1 Armadillidium nasatum
TATATATATATATATATATATAACTATAACTTCCTCGATTCTATTTTAAATGTCCATTTTTATATGCTTTCCATTTTTGGATTTAAAAGAAATGCAATTTATATATTATTATTATTATTATTATTATTATTATTATTATTATTTGACTGCTGGCTCTGCAGATGCCTGGTGGGGCGTGACGAATGGACGAAGGAGATTAAATTCAAGGGAATCGACCCTCCAGGGAGCCCCGACCCCTCACAGGTGTTAATGGTTTTCATCCTTTTGTTTATATATATATATATATATATATATATATATATATATATATATATATATATATATATATATATATATATATATATATATATATATATATATATATATATATACACGCACACACACATACAGAGTGTCCCAGATGTCACGCACCATACAGGTTTTGGTAAAGAAAATTTATATTAATTGATAATACTTTATTTAACCATAACACATGCTGAAAGTGGGCACCCTCTGCATTAAAACACGCATCTGTTCTCTTTACGAAACTGTCTTTCACACTCCTGAGGGTTTCAAGAGTGATCATTTGGCATGTAGGAGTTATTGCATCCCTTAAATCATCAAGTGTGCGTGGACGATTTTTTTTTACACAACAGATTTGAGATGACCCCAATAGGAAATAGTCAAGTGGGCTAAGATCAGGTGATCGGGGTGGCTACTCCACGGGTCCTCTCCGTCCAATCCGTCTGTTAGGAAAGGTCTGGTCCAAGTGGTCACGCACACATGTTGTAAAATGTGCTGGAGCTCCATCCTGCTGAAAAAAGACGTTCTGTCTTCGACGCATGGGAACATCCTCAAGGTAGTCAGACAAGAAGGTTTGTAGTAATTCTAAATAGGTTTCCGCAGTGACATGTTATCTGACCAATAGCGCACATTGTGCCAATTCACCTGGCCATTCAAATGAAAAATGGCATCATCATTGAAAAATATTGATGAATCCTTATGTACGCGCATCCATTCACGAAATTTTCCATCCGCCTATCTGTGTCATCAACATGTAGAGCTTGCACAAGATGTACTTTGTACGGATGAAATTTGTACGTCATGAGAATACGATGAACTGATAATTTGTTTATGTTTACCTCCTGGCTTATTCTTCTGACTGATTTTACAGGACTTTTAACAACATTCGCCAAAACCATAGTGGACGTTTCTTCATCAGTTGCCCTTTGGTGGCCCACGTCTCGGACGGTCAGCAACTGAGCCAGTTTCTTGGAAGCGTTTAATTAATTAAACGGCAGAGAGTTATATGGCTCAATGGTTGTCCCTCAGGGTGGCTGCTTTTGAATTCATCAGCTACTGAGTAATGTGTAGCCCCTTGTCTACCAAACATGAAAACAAGTTGAACTCTTTCTTCTTCGCTTAGTTTCTCAGCCATAATGCAAACTGAAAGCAGAAAATAAATTGCATCAATATATCTTTTCGCAAACCTGTATGGTGCGCGACATCTGGGACACCCTATATATATATATATATATATATATATATATATATATATATATATATATATATATATATATATATATATATATATATATATATATATATATATATATATATATATATATATATATATATATATATATATATATATATATATATATATATATATATATATATATATATATATATATATATATATATATATATATATATATATATATATATATATATATATATATATATATATATATATATATATATATATATATATATATATCGATTTTGGGGCAACATTTCTTATAGACAGAATGAAGATTGAATTTTGATGGAATCTGAAAGTCTCCTCAATGGTTGGAGTTTGGTTTGATTTCTTTTGCTTCTGTGTAAAAGTTTCAAAGTCGTGAAAGTTCTTGAATGTAATATTAGCGGCTTGATATACGAATTCATCAATATTTATTAAGAAGTTTTGTTGGCGAAATATATACATAAATTTTAGCGTAAGTATCAGCTGTCTATCTAAATTACCGTTTTTAGAGTTTGAATTCATTTCTCGTATTTACTTTATAGTTTTTAACAAATTTATTTTTCTTGCTTAAATATGAACTTAAATATGAGAAGTTTTTAACATATTGCAGTTTTATGCTTTATATATATATATATATATATATATATATATATATATATATATATATATATATATATATATATATATATATATATATATATATATATATATATATATATATATATATATATATATATATATATATATATATATATATATATATATGGGATTTCAAGTTATAATATTCTTATAGCATAAGGAGCTTAATGAAAAAAATTAAAAATATTGCAATAAATTATAAAAATATAAATAAATAAAATGGAAAAGGCTTTTAGGGTATTGTTATTAACTAAGGTTTTGTCCATATGTGCTTTAAATTCCGCTGATTTTCACTTTTTTTTAGTGGATTTATTCACTAAATTTGTTATCATTTTATTGGTCTTTTTTTAAATAAGAAGTTTTTATTTTATTTTATTTTATTTTATATTTTTTTTGTTTGTTTGTTTGAGGAAAATCAAGTTTCTATAAGAGTTTTTCAATTGTAATGAAAAAAAAAAAAAAGGTTTACATACTTTCTTGCTTTTAAAGGATTGAGGTGGTTGTGTGGGTGTGAAAGGTTTGCTTTAAAAATGTATAAAAAATAAAAAGGTTGACTTGTTATTTCTACCCGAAATATTTGTTAGTTTTAAATAAAGTATGTAAAATAATAATAAAAATATAATAATAATAATAATAATAATAATAATAATAATAACAATAACAATAAAGCAATCTAAACATTTACTTCAAAGTTTGCAATACCTATCGTTGTCCTTTCTTCATGAAACGAGCTGGAACCCTCTTTCGTAAATTAATAACTTGGTTGAAAAGTGTCTTCCTGTAATTTAATCAAAACTGTTTTTAAAAGCTTTGTTTCTCTCCCTCATATATATATATATATATATATATATATATATATATATATATATATATATATATATATATATATATATATATATATATATATATATATATATATATATATATATATATATATATATATATATATATATATATATATAGTATTAATTTTCGTAGATGATATCGCCTGTTATTAGAATTGCGGAGCGAAATGAACTTGACGTTTATAGCTGTCCTGTCATTGCGAATAAACGCGTTAATTAATATTTATTAATATGTTATATGTGTTCACTCTCTCTCTCTCTCTCTCTCTCTCTCTCTCTCTATATATATATATATATATATATATATATATATATATATATATATATATATATATATATATATATATATATATATATATATATATATATATATATATATATATATATATATATATATATATATATGGTGCTTATAAAGCATTAGAAAACAGAATATTAAAACTATTAAACAGAGCGGTTTAAAAAACATAATAAACAAGAGAGGTTGAAAAGTCTACGTTTCACAGCCAATTCATGGTTCCTTTTCAGGGCTAAGGTAAGGATGTAATGGAAATCCTTAGTGAAATAGACTTCCGTATACATGATAATTTAATAAATAATGACTCCGACATAAGATCGTCATAATGCTAGAATATGTTAATATTCTTTTGGTTATACTCAAGAACGCTAGTTGGAACATCTTTATTCTCAAAAAAAAAAAAAAAAAAAAAAAAGAAAAAAAAAAAAAGAACCTGTGGAAATATTGAATTTTCTAATATTTGTATAAGATTCATGAAGTCGAGTGAGATATTTTGATTTAGAATTAAAAGTGAATGTGGCATTTTTTTCAGTCAATTAATTGTTAATCGTGTCGATCTGCATCAGATTTTTATGTTGATCGACGCGAAACTATTATTTTTAAGGTTTCTCCAAAATAAACGTCGTTGCTTGATTGATGTTACTGATAGTTTTCTTAATTAAGTATACTCAAAAATAGCGTCTCAACCTTTTCTAAGTTCTCGTGACCCCTCAAAAAACCAAAACAAAGTTAATAACTTCATTACCCCGTAATTATCTCTCATGTCTGGCAGGTGACAAATTCAAGTGCAGATTGGGATATTTATCGTACAACTGATTAATAAATGTGCTCGTCAGGTGTCAAATTCAAAATGAGTAGATTGAAATATATTTATCGTACTGTTGATTAATAAATTTAAAATATCCATGACAGTTATTTTATAAAAATAAAATAGTTTGTTATGAATTTTAATATTCATTGGAAAATAATTTTAAAAAGCACCAATTTTATGTATTTTAATCTTTGTTTACATTTTAAATGTAAACAGATTATGAAAGGATATGTAAAGAAATATGTGATCACTACCGCCAGGTTGAGAAATTCTGCCGTAAATATATTATATATATATATATATATATATATATATATATATATATATATATATATATATATATATATATATATATATATATATATATATATATATATATATATATATATATGGTGCCATGAATCTTCTGTCCGAGATGTTTTTCTTTTTTATTGTTATCTCACGGGAATTCTACTTCATTATTACTTTTTGCATTTATATCTTCAGTTTTGACAAGGAGCCGTGAATTGGTTGTGTGAAACGTAGAATTATTAACCTCTCGTTAATTTCACCTTTTTTTAATAACTTTGTTTATTCGTTTAAATCTTTTACTTTTTTAATGTTTTGTAGTTAGATGTTTATTAACATCTTACGTATATGTCTCGAGCATGATTATTATCATGATCTTCAAAACAATTATATATATATATATATATATATATATATATATATATATATATATATATATATATATATATATATATATATATATATATATATATATATATATATATACTCATTGCATATATAAATTAAAAATGTTAATATTAAAAAAAAAAAAAAAATTTAAATAAAATCCAATTTTTGAGTTGATTAAAAATTTGTGTTAATAAATCAGCCAGAATGAATAAGTGCAAAAGTTTTTTTTTTTTTTTAAAATTTTTTTTTTTCATAATAATAATGAGGATTAACTTGAACTCTGCTTTTCCCACTTAATTATTTTTGCTAGTTAATTAATTCATATATTTATGGTTCTTTTGGTAGTTTTATATATATATATATATATATATATATATATATATATATATATATATATATATATATATATATATATATATATATATATATATATATATATATATATATATATATATATATATATATATATATATATATATATATATCCCTTTGGGACCTACTCTAAGTAACATTTTCATGTGTTATTTCGAATCTATTTGGCTTAGTGAATGTCTGGAGGAATTTAAACAGGTTTTCTATAGAAGATATGTAGACGATTCCTTTTTTACTTTTTAAATCCAGAAGTGAATTTGATATGTTTTTGCAATATATCAATTCTAACTTCAAATTTCAAATTTACAGTGGATGTTGAAAACTCTTTGGCATTTCTTGATATAAAAATGTATAATGAAAGTAACAAATTTCAAACCAGCGCTTATAGGAAACCCACATTCACAGGTTTAACTACCAAATTCAGTTTTTATCCCACATGTATAGAAAATCGATTTAATTAAAACATTTTTCAGTAGGGCATACAAGATCTCATCTACATACATTAATCTTTCGAATAAATTGGACTTCCTAAAAATGCTATTTCTAAAGAAAGGATTCCTAGGATTTGTAAAAAATAAAGTATTTAGGAATCAATTTAAAATTTCTTCAGAAATCCTGTACTGCATTAACAGTACCAAAAGATGATACCCTGTAAATGAAATTACTTGTAATGGGGTGAATGAGCTGTGAAATCGAACGCAAAATTAAATGCATCTTAAAAACAAATTACCTCAGTTCAAATTCATATTAGTGTTCTCGAATGGAAATAAAATTAGAAGGTTCTTCAAAGTTAAAGAAATACTTCCCTTATTTACGTTAATCAGCGTTATATACCTATATAAGTGTGGTGGCTGTGTTACCATCTACATAGGAAAGACTACACGAAATCTTTCTATTCGCATTTCTGAGCATAAAGGTATCTCTTATAGAACCTTGGAACACTTGCACCATCCTCCAAATTCGGCCATTAACTTTCTCTTCAAAAGGATCATCCTATACAAGATTAAAATTTTATAATTTTGGACTTCCATTCTTTAGAATCCTTATATATTTAGCACCACGCTCCAAATTTGAGTAAAAACTTGCATTCAAAAATTTTTTTTAGTACTGAAGTAGAATTTTGTACTTTTGTCCTACATTTTACTATTATGTATAATAATATTCATTCATTCATTTATTTATTGATATAACTTATATGATATAACTTCAAGTTCATATATAACTTGTGGAGGACTTGATCCTTAAACAAAGCAGTAAACGTCACAGTGGATACCTCCAACCTTACCACTACTCAGAAGGCTGGAAAATTTGTCATTTTCTCTAACATCGAGCTAATTATGCATAAAAGATTTGTCCCCATTGTCCAAACTGCCAATTCTCAGATTTATGTGAGAAGAAGACGCTCTAAACAAGTTGCCCAAAATGTTTCATCTCGATTTTCAATTGATTCTCGAGAATTTTTGACCGAGATAAATATAATTATTTTCTCCCAAACTCTTCGTTCACGGGGTTGACCTGCGACATTTTTTATTTTCTCCAAAATGAAATCAAACTGAAAAGTTGTTTGAACACTTCTAAAGACAACGAAAGACAATCGCAAGAGGTGCTGAACGGGTTCGATCGAACACAAAAACTTCCAAGAGGATTCCAATCATGGAGCAACGCTGTTTCTGTTGAGTTGAATTGCACAATTGAACTGCATCGATACTAGTGATGATGACCAATAGAATTTAAAGTGGATTAAAATTGTCATGGCATAGCACCATACATGCACACACACCACACGGTGTCATACTGGTATAGTGATTGACTTGCGTGCTTGAGGGCTCAGGTTCGTTCCCACATACGGATCCTAAGTAGTCGCTATGTTGAAATATACCTCTCCCCGAATAGGGCAGTTCCCGAAAGATGTAACCTTTAAAAAATAAATAAAATAAACACAGCACGCATACTCACACACACACACACAAATATAATATATATATATATATATATATATATATATATATATATATATATATATATATATATATATATATATATATATATATATATATATATATATATATATATATATATATATATATATATATATATATGATAATTAGTATAATTGCGTATGTGTGTGCAATGTGGTTTTTGTTTTTGAATTGTCAAAATTTTCTGAGAAAGTGTTTTTCTCTTCTCTGTTTGTTTAAATACATATATTTATAAAGGAATACAAGAGTATGTATGTAAATAAACATGCCTTTATTTTTTCTTTTAAGAAAAATATTTTTTTAAAACTCTAAAAAAAAAAAAAATTTCCTTCCATTTTTTTCATTTTTTTAAAAATTGTAGAATTTTTTTT
>SEYY01000671.1:112500-115000 GCA_009176605.1 Armadillidium nasatum
CACTATTCTCAGTTCCCCACCTTTGGAATAGACAAAAGTTTAAAAAATATTTGGCTGGCCACTCCTGTTGGTGACATCCTCCTCCAAGAGTACAAACATTCATTTAACTGAGCACATTACCCATTCTACCTCAGGTGTTCAATTCCCTCTCACGACGATTCCGTTCAGCATTTAATAGCAGACTGTTCTCTGTTCTGCCTTTACAATCCAAAGACAAGCATATAACATTGCGTTGTCAAGGATCTCTGGGCCAGGCTTCTGTTTTTGTAGCATTCCTTCTGGCTGTTCGCTTCTAATAGGAGAAAGGGAGGTTATAAAGTATATATATATATATATATATATATATATATATATATATATATATATATATATATATATATATATATATATATATATATATATATATATATATATATATATATATATATATATATATATATGAAATAAAAGGTTCTTTTATGAAAATCAATTATATATATTATGGTGAAGTGGTTGAATAATGAATAAATTTCTTTATAAAAATCTTTACCTTTAAGCAGGAGGATCTCTTTTGGGTTTATTTATTTTATTTATTTTATTTATTTATTTATTTATTTATTTATTTATTTAGTCGTTGAGTTTTAATAATATTGTGTAGGAGGATAATTCGATAAGTTGTTTTCGTATTAGACTTAATATATATATATATATATATATATATATATATATATATATATATATATATATATATATATATATATATATATATATATATATATATATATATATATATATATATATATATATATATATATATATATATATATATATAGTGATGAGACGATGTATCGGCATAGAGAATCGGAATCAGAATTTTTCTTCAACTTTTACGATTCTCACACTCCAGTTATTTAAAAAAAATAAAAAAATCCTCCTGTCTAAAAAGGAGTGACTGTGTGCACAAAAGGGCCGAACCATTCGACGTTAGAATGTAACTGAATATTTTACATTCTGTCACCCCATATGCTTAAAGGGATATGCTTTCAACGTTTTGGACTGCACTACACCTCCCTATATATATATATATATATATATATATATATATATATATATATATATATATATATATATATATATATATATATATATATATATATATATATATATATATATATATATATATATATATATATATATATATATATATATATATTCTATACAGAGATGGAATTTATTAAAATACTTTTCCATTTTAATTTATTCCCAAAGTTCCAATTAAATGTAAAAAAGTATTAACGAGTTTCTCACTAATATCTTCAGACTCATTCTTCATTTCCTTCCGTACCTAAACAAAAAATATACTTAAAACTTCCGTATATAGGATCACTTACATCTCAATTTAATAGAAATATTCTTACTATATTATACTTGAAGCTATATTCCATCAATGCCAGTTCATTCTTATAAATTATAACTCCCTCTCAATTCATACATTCTTCAGAGACAAGGAATCTCACCCAATGCTTCTCAGATCCTCATTAATTTATTTAAGTGTGCCAGCTGTAATGTTAGCATATATAAAACTCTAATATCCTACGATCAAGAAGGGAAGGCGCATGTTGAAGGATAGAGAATGTAGATGAAGAAAAAGGGTGGGTATTTCCATGGTCATTTATGACAAAATGTTCAGGAGAGCCAAGAGGAAGATCAGTTCTAAAGTAAACTTCTCTATGCTTATCAATCCTGACTTTTAATTGTAGACCAGTTTAGCCTACATACGCCTCATTACTGCTGGCACATTTAAATAAATGTGCCGGCTGTAATGCGGCTTATGTAATTTATTAAAATAGTGGGAATTTTTAAAATATACTTATCCAATTTCGTCTTTATCGTCAGATTTCCTGTAATCGTTATCGTCATCTTCAAAAAATTCTTAATCGTCCCATCACTAAAATATTATTTATATATATATATATATATATATATATATATATATATATATATATATATATATATATATATATATATATATATATATATATATATATATATATATATATATATATATATATATATATATATATATATATATATATATATATATATATATTACATCATCTGGAGTCGTAAATTGAGGTGGTCCTTGTTCCTTCTTGAAAATTTTAATAAAAAATGAAATAAATTCTTTTCAATTCTTTGTTGGTTGAAGCAAATTTGAGACGTGCGATCATCACACAAGTCAAAAAAAATTTTTAAATAAAAGAAAAAAAGAAATATGGGCTTAACTTGCTAGTCACCTTTATCTTTATTACATATTAAATTAATTTTATATATATATATATATATATATATATATATATATATATATATATATATATATATATATATATATATATATATATATATATATATATATATATATATATATATATATATATATATATATATATATATATATATATATATATTATGGATGAAGTCCCTCTTTCCCTTCTCAGTTTCTCAAAAAAAAAAAAATTCT
>SEYY01000671.1:130000-133700 GCA_009176605.1 Armadillidium nasatum
ACTATCCTTTATTAGAGTTAAATTTTTTCTTCCTTATTGCTTTCAATTCCTGCTCGATTTAAAAAGAAAATTATTATTATTATTATTATTATTATTATTATTATTATTTATTATTATTATTATTATTATTATTATTTGAAAAGCTTTAATTTATTTTTTTTTGTTTTTGTTGCAATTTTTGTATCTCTTGAAATGGTTTCAGCCATGTCTGGCGCCAGTCGTCCTATATATTATTACCTTTAAAAATTCGAGATTCTCTCTTTTTTTTCCCTTCCGGTCCCCCTTCCAAACTTCCTTTTTAAAGATTTACCCATCACCCTTGCCCCCCTCCCTAACCCTTCCAACTGAAAGCCTCTCGTGGGGCCCTGATTTTCCAAAAGACTTTTTAATGCATTTTTTATTGTTTAAGGGGGAATAGGGGGCGATTTTTTCTCCCTTTTACTTCCCCCCCCCTCTAAATAAATTCTTTCATTTGTATAAATTGGCAATTTCTCTACCCTTTGTTTAATGATTATTTAAATAAGAAAAAAAAGAAAATTATTCTTTTTTCCCTCTCCCCCCCCCCCCTTATTAGCGATTAAATTAGATTTTAGTGGAAATGGTTCCATGAAAGTCGGAGTTCTGGCGTCAAGGAAGCTACCTCCTCCCTTCCCTCCAATCATATATATATTATATATATATATATATATATATATATATATATATTATATATATATATATATATATTATATATATATATATATATATATATATATATATATATATATATGACTGTGTTTGTGTATGTGTGCGCGCGCGTGTGTGTGTCTGTGTGTGTGTTAATCAGATTATGATATTGTTTACGTTTTAACTTTGTTTTACGTCTGCTTGAATGCCTTGACACTATTGGCTAAATTCGCTCTTCTCTCGTGGCTTGATTCTTTCTTCCTTTTGAAGCTCTTTTGCATTCTTTCTCTATTTTAAATAGCAAAGAAGTATTTTCACAGGTGGAGTGGTATGGGGAGGAAGTTAAGTGTTCTCGTCCATTTTTTTCTACAAAAAAAATTTAAATTGTTTATATATATATATATATATATATATATATATTATATATATATATATATATATATATATATATATATTATATATATATATATATATATATATATATATATATATATAATATTATTATAATGAACATAATAAACAATAATAAAAATAATAAGAATAATAATAATAATAAATACTTAATAATAATAAACGCACAAAAGAGTCCGAAAGAGAATGATTGGAATTCCTGATTTTTTTTTCTCCTAGTTTTAAAGTTATTGGCCTCGGTCTGCTACATAATGTATCAAATTGCAAAGCTTCCACGTTTTATCAGCGGGTATCTTGTATCTCTATTGCTCAACATTCATTTCTTAAGACTCTTTTGAGTCGGACAGATACACACACACACACACACACACACACGTATATATATATATATATATATATATATATATATATATATATATATATATATATATATATATATATATATATATATATATATATATATATAATATATATATATATATATATTCCTAAATGGAATTGTATTTTACCTTACTAGTGAATTTATGTAAATATTACCGTTTTCCCACCAGAGGTTATATATATATATATATATATATATATATATATATATATTATATAATATATATATATATATATATATATATATATATATATATATATATATATATATATATATATATATATATATGAAAAAGAAGTAATTATTTAGCTATTTTTGTATGTGGTACGTGTAAGAATTTTTCGAAATAAAATTGTATTTCTTCTGAGACTAAGAAAGAATGAAAGGAAAAAAAGGTTGTTAGGAGGAATTTAATCTGTTGGTTAAAATGTCATTCTTAATAAGTTTTTTTTATGGGCTTCCGAAGAAGGTCTTGGTCCTTCCGACCCGTTCCTCTTCTTCGTCGGTTTCGAATTTTGGGAAATGAATTTTTGTCTTCGTCGTTTTCGCTCTTAAAACACTTTGAGACAATTTATCATGGACTCTGCTTTCGAATTTATCAATTTTCCTCTCTCTCTCTCTCTCTCTTTTTTATCTTCGCTCTCTCTTCTCTTCTCTTCTCTTCTCTTCTCTTCTCTTCTCTTCTCTTCTCTTCTCTTCTCTTCTCTTCTCTTCTCTCTCTCTCTCTCTCTCTCTCTCTCTCTCTCTCTCTCTCTCTCTCTCTCTCTCTCTCGACGGTCCCTCTTCGCAAAAAGTTAATATATATATATTATATATAATATATATATATATATATATATATATATATATATATATATATATATATATATATATATATATATATATATATATACACGCTCCCAGGAAGGGCTCTCGTCCTGTCAGTTGGACCAGCATCTTCTTCCTTCTGCCCTCGACACTTTATCGCACGCAGAGTTCTCTTTGAGCAATGGTTTCCAATGCCTTTCCTGTCCTGTCCCGTCTTATCCTGGCTATCACACCTCTATGTAGGGTTTTCACTATTTCAACATTACCATCATCTTCTATCGTTTTACCTTTGAAATTAGCCTTGACTTCTCTTTAGGATAATAGTTCGAGGTGCATAAGTTTAAAATAAAATTACTGCTATAACTACTACTACTACTACCACTACTAATGATAATAATAAATAAAAAAGGAGGAAGAAGCTTTAATTTTATCTGGCTCTCCTCCTTTCTCCTCCCGTCTTTTCGTTCCTCTACCATTTTCCCAGTTTGTTCCCCTCCTATTTATATGCAGATTTTGCGTGTAAGGAAGGATGGTCTGTGGCTTCTTTCTATTCTCCAAATAAATAAATAAATAAATAAGTAAAATTCTTCCTTTTTTTGTGCACATGTTACAAATTTTCGCTTGTCTTTTCCCGCTAATGTTTCAAGATGCTGATCAGCAATTTTTTCCCTCTTTTGCATTATATATATATATATATATATATATATATATATTATTATATAATATATATATATATATATATATATATATATATATATATATATATATTATATATATAACGGAAAAGGTGTAAAAAGATAATCTTTATAAACGGTAGAAAAATATTATGGAAGTTCCTATATATATAATATATATATATATATATATATATATATATATATATATATATATATATATATATATATATATATATATATATATATATATATATATATATATATGTGTGTTCAGTACTATAAGGAAAATGGGAAAACTCATGGAGGTTTGCTTTTAAACATCTAGGAATATTTTATGTCATTTGTTGGACTAGTTTAGAAGTTTTTTTTTTCTTTCTTTCTTTCTTTCTTCTTTCTCGAAAGAAAAACTCAGGGAAACGAAGTGATGATGTTACGGAGGAGGGTGGAAGATACGGGGTGGGGGAGAGTGACGCTGAGGATAATGATGGTGTGATGGTGATGACGAAGAAGTTGTTGTTACTTCTCTCTTTCTTTTTGTTGTTTCTTCATTTTCGTTATTGTGTGTGTGCGTGTATATATATGTGTGTGTTACGGAATAAAACGCAAACTTCCCTTACCAATCTAAACTTCACGGATAACTCTTAGCCATAATCTTATTAATGCTGTTCTCGAGCGATTCTATTGCAACAAAAGTTTGTGTGTGTGTGTGTGTGTCTTTGGCTCGAAGGAATAAAATTGAGAGTTAAGTTGCGAGTGC
>SEYY01000671.1:136300-141300 GCA_009176605.1 Armadillidium nasatum
AATATATATATTTAATTCATATATCTCACGGCATTGCCTATTGAGGAGAACTTCTATACTATATACCTAGGTTCCCAAGAGGAATCGAACCGGCTCCTCAACAGGGAGTCAATCACCCTACGTTTGGCCTATATATATATATATATATATATAATATATATATAATATATATATATAATATATATATATATATATATATATCCCATCACTCACTATGAAAACTCTTGAGAAAAAGTAAAAAAAAAAAAAGAAAGAGAGAGAGAGAACACGAGGAAACACCCACTCAAGCCCAAGGGGAGCAGATCCAATGTTTGAAGTAAAAATGGTTAAATAAATTAGGAAAGACATTCAAAGAATTCTTCAATTTAACAGACGTGACTGAAGAGGTTGTGGCACCATAACGGGTAGGCCTAGAATTTCGCGATACGCTCAAAATTCCTGCGGAGACACTGTGCCACCTACTGCTTCTAGGGCGTCACAATGTTGTTGAAATGGAGATCACCTCCTTCGCGTGTCCGTCGTTTTATAAGAGATAAGATGTTAAGGAGTGAAAAGTGGGGACAATTTATTATTAGTTTCTTAACTTTAGATTTTCTCTAACCCAAAGATGAGTAAAATTGGAGCCCTACTTCGAAGATCTGTAAGCCGTAGTTCCCCACACAAGATACAGTTGAAATAGCTTTACAGAAGAAAAGAATTCTCCCAACCTGAACAGAACTTTTATCCTCTTTGCAGTGGCCTTAGCGACCATTTGAATTGAGGTTTCAAAGCAATTTATTCCTTATGTTTAGTTCAGACCAAGAATATTTGTTATCAGCCGTTAAGACAATAGATCCATAAAAATTGAGTTATGAGTTGCATTTGAGAGGGGAATATATAAATAAATTGTATTTAATCCAGAATTAAAAAGGAAATAAAAGAAGAGAGTAACTCAAGACTCAAATAGAGATCAGTTTTGAAGTGAAGGGAAGAATATATATATATATCGTAAATGTGAATATAGTTAGAAGAGCAGCGGAAAAATTCGTTAATAAAAAGTATAAATAAGAGTAAAAGATAAAACGAAACTCTTAAAGAAAATCATAACTGGCATTAAAGGAAGAAGCAGCGGCTTTAGAAACAACGTCCGAAATGAAAAATTCAAGAGAAAAACCAGACATTAGTGAGCAAAGTGGAGGAGGAAATATTGGGAAGTAAGTAAGTTTGGAGAGTAGAGATGCATGCCAATCCCGGTCAGAAGTCTTGGATAATGTCAAGCACCTCCTTCGCCCATGACTTACCGAAATTCCCGAGGGAGGAAGACCAAAAATCAAGAGAAATAGAAAAGAATAATATCACCAGTTGACATTGAGAAATCTTGTCCATTTCTTACTTGTCCTGTAAAGAACAAAATATTATGCGATATTATTAAAAAATGCATCAATATATTTATAATTAAATATACTTCATCATCACTCAATTTCGTATATGCTGGCGTTGGAATTGTGCAAAGTGGCGCTTCCTTCTGAAAAAGGTCAGTACGAGGTTCCTCATTATCCCAATGATTTACAAACTCATTGAAGATGCTCATTTGACCAGTACTTTGATATATATATAAGCTTATATCTGAAGCCGAGAGCAGGAGGGACTCCCTATGATATCTTCAGAACTTTGACTTAAAAAATTTTAAAATGTAAGAACATGGACAGAATCAGAAAATTCTAGTATTTAAATTTAGAGCTCTTAAATTGTAATGCAGAAGCAATCAGTTCTCCAGTTTCTAGGGTAATTCGATTTTGTCATGGACAGTAGTACATTTAGCCGGTACTATTAAACAGCCTTTCACCCTCAACAGAAGAAGGTGGAGCAGGGAGATATTTATGAGTAAATATAGGGAAATTAATTGTCAAAACAATAGTCATCAAATTGACGATGACGATTGAGAAATATGCCGCTTTTGACGATGACGATTAATCGTCCCTTCACTATTATGTAATATATATATATATATATATATATATATATATATATATAATATATATATATATATAATATATATATATATATATATATTATATATATATATATATGAAAGGAATTGCTAATTTATTAACTTATAATCTTGGTGTAATAAAGGGATAGGAAGAATCCTTTCTGCCGTAATCTTTAATGACCAAAATTATTATTGGTCGAGACCGAAAAAATGAAGCCAAAAAAATGGAGGCTTAAAATCTAATATTTAAAGTTTGATATTAAACTTTAAATATAAAAACGATTAACGTAATGATCTCGTAATTCCTTCCTTTATTATCTTCTCTCCTGCTTTTGTTGGCATTGTTTTTGTTTCTTGGAGTTTTGGGGTTTTATTGTGGTGTACTACTTCTCCCCTTTTCTTTCCTCCCGCATTTGCTTTGTTTGGCCCCCTTTTTTTTTATTTTTATTTATTTTTTTTTTTTTTAACTATGGTCTTTTTTTCATGTTTTGTTTTTCATTTTTTCATTTTTAATATGATTTGCAAATTGTTGTCTTCTGTATTTACCATTATACCCTGTTATTATTGTTGTTGTTGCTGGTGGTTTTTTTTTTTATTTTTTTTTTCCGGCTTTCCTCGATTTGTATAACTTACACTGAAAGTTCTTTTTAGGTATATGAAAAACAAGAGAGAGAGAAAAGTTTTATAAAACCTAGCAATCATTCTTTCTGCATGGCAATATGTTTGCAGAAAGATTATTATTTTTTTGCGTATCCATCTTGTTTTTTTAAATCACTTCACAATTTGCAGTTCTCCCATGCATTTAATTTTTATTTCTTATTCATATTTTTTTTTTTTTTTTTTTTAAAGCTTGCCTGTTAGGGAGTTACAACTGTCTAATTATGGAGGCGGTTTTGTGTAACTTAATATTTGGCGCGAAATCTTTCTATTATAATTTATGCCTCTCGGCGTGTGTCATGATTGGCTTAATTAAGATATCTCTGTCGCGGTTTAAAACTTAATAAGCTGAATAATGTATTAATCCAGCTAACGACGATAATTTTATTTCTTTTATAAGCACTTTATATGTCCAAGGATATATATATATAATATATATATATATATATATATATATATATAATATATATATATATATATATATATATATATATATATATATATATATATATATATATATATATATATAAAATTTTATTTATTTATTTATTTTTTCAGATGCACCGTCCAAGATCAGTGTCAAAAAGCGACATTTTCTTCCCCGCGGTGGTTGAGCTTTGGTGCTGGTCAACAGTGTATCGACTTCGAAATGATCGTGCCTGATAGACTCCCTATTCATCAAATGGAAACGGTAAGTACTGACCTAGGTATTCATTCATTAATGTTGCTGAACAGGTGGATTCAAGTTGAATTTGTATTTACATCCGTATCCGAGAATGTATCAACTTCGGTTCTTTACTTTCTCTACGTTACTGCCTTGCGTTAAATCCAGTTTCAAAAGTTGGATTACTATTCTATGTGTAGTTAGATCCAGTTGTGTGAATTGTTGCGTATCGGATGTAGTTAAGACATGCACCACTTTTTTTTTCCAAGCTCTTTAAAATAAATGTAGGTTTAACTTTGTTCTTTAAAATATAGTATATGACTTTCTTTTGAAAAGTTTTTAAAACTTGCGTCAAAGTTTGGTTTCAATTGCGTGTGTGTGCATGCGTACGTGCGTGCGTTTATGTCATAAGTTTTGTTTTTCTTTATGATATATGTATGAATTTTTACGATAGATCATTTAAACTCTCGCAAATGATTATTTCTTTTTCTTTCAGTTAGCATTTATAATATTTTATATTCTTATTTACTTATCCTTAAATTTTTTGTTCTTCTTTAACGACCTTATAATTAATTAAAGCTAATGTTCAGGGTATTAGCGTTATCATTTGAATTAGTGAGATTAGTTTGCGTGATATAATATATATATATATATATATATATATATATATATATATATATATATATATATATATATATATATATATATATATATTATATATATATATATATATATCCCCTTAGTTGATTAGTTTATTTTGGCTATTTACTTTGGATTTCTGTCAAATGTAATTACGTATTACAAGAGTGGTTGTCAGAGGTATTTTGTTCTTTTCTAATGTAAATAATTGAATATAATAATAATAATAATAATAATAATAATAATAATAATAATAACGTTCGTAGTTAAGGAGGAGAGGGAGGAAATATAGAGAGGATGTATTTGTGAAAATGTAAAGTCCGGAATCCGAAGAAGAGATAAACTTGATGATGACAATTCCGGAAGAAACACTTGTTTGATACTTGTGATTGGTCTCTCATGGGAAACTTCTCCCCTTCCTTAGACCCGTCCTTCTCTCTCTCTCTCTCCCCCTTCTCCTTTCTTCCTCCTTCATTCGGTGTCATTTTTTTTACGGAAGGAGAAGACAGAGATGAGAGAGAAGAATGGGGAGTGGAGGGGTGGGGGTTGAAAGGAGGAAGAGGTCGCCTCGACTGCGTAAGACTTGCAAATGGTTCAAATTAGTTAATGGAAGTTCTATTGCTAATGGAACGAATGTAGATTTAAACGGAAGCCTTTTAATAGCCCTTCTAACTATGTGCCATATGGCAAGATACTCTTCTTGACGCTATTGACAACAGTCCGCGCTACGGCTCACATAACAGTTATTACTACCTAATATATATATATATATATATATATATATATATATATATATATATATATATATATATATATATATATATATATATATATATATATATATATATATATATATATATATAAATTTGCTTAGAGAGGTATGTTTGTCGGTTTGTGCTCAAATACCAATTTCTTGCAGCTTTTAAAAGACGAAAAATATAAAGAATAAATATTACCAAAATTGGTTTTATACATACTTTATGCGATGTTGAATGAAGGAATCTTTTGTGCTTCATATGTGAAAAGGTTTATTTACTTTTGTGTTGGTCGGGGCAAAAAAAAAAAAAG
>SEYY01000671.1:146300-148800 GCA_009176605.1 Armadillidium nasatum
TTATTATTATTATTATTATTATTATTAAAGAGAGACGATTGTCATCATCACCTGTCTGTCACTTTCCATTTATCGACATTTTTATCATGTATAAGCTTTCTTCTTCCTCGTATTTTTTCACTCTTATCTTTCCTACCACAAGCATTTGTTTATTTACGCCCTAACTCTTATTAATGGGTAGCTGTCGAGTTTTTCTTTTTTTTTTTACCCTGATTTTAGAACCTTTATTTTGCATGAATGAACCCCCACCCACCCCTCTACACACCCTAACCTCCTAACCTTGTTTAACCTATAGCCCTCACTTCTCTTGGTTCCATAGGATATTTGTAATGAGAAGCTTTGGGAGGGTTAGGCACATAAGGTCAAATCTTGATCATTTCTGCTTATCAGTTTTTTTTTTTTTTTTTTTTTTTTTTTTTTTTTTTTTTTTTTTTTTTTTTCTTCTTTTCTTTTTTAAACCTTTGAAATAAATCGTCTACGTTCAGGTTCAAATCGATGTTAGTAACCCAAGTCTTGTTATCCTAGATAACACCTCTTATCTCTTTATCTAGTCCTTGGTATATATATATATATATATATATATATATATATATATATATATATATATATATATATATATATATATATATATATATATATATATATATATATATATATATATATATATATATATATATATATATATATATATATAATTTCATTTTTTGTTTTTGTTTTTTTTTTGTTTCCTTTTAATGCAACGCTATATTCTTTTTCACAAAATAACATCTAACAGTGATTCTAAATGGATTGTTTCCCGTATATATGTTTTTATTTTTTATTTTTAAGGAAAAAGAATATGATACATTGTTTGTCATGTAATCAGAAAATTTAGAAGTAGATATTTTTTCAGTGACATATGAATGGATTAATTTTTAAAAAAATTTTAATCATTCATATTTATATAATATATATAATATATATATATATATATATATATATATATATATATATAATATATATATATATATATATATATATATTATATATATATATATATATATATATATATATATATATATATATTATATATATATATATATATATATATCAGAATCCATCAAAACTCCATTCTCACGGATCTGGATTTTGCCCTCGGTTTTGGCGCGCTTCTTCAGAACTATTAGCTCCCGACGGGGCTCAAACGAAACTTTCCCTTATTACCGAAAACCTGCCAACACCTCGCCCTGGACAGCTTGGATTCCAATGTGTGATAACAATTGAAGGAGCTACTATGGTTATAGGGGCTCATGTGGCGGGTGAGCCTCACCACTTGGAGCTTTGGGGTGATCGTAATCCTCGGAATAGAACAGTTAGAGATCGCGGCTCGTCTCAACCGCTTCAGAAGGTGGTTTGCGATTCAACTATCTATCGATATGAGTCATCTGAAGGGGAGTACGAAGCGAAGGTAAAACTCGTCTGGAACCGGGATCACGTTGTTGACTGGCGCCCTTTAACTTTGTATAAATGTGGAGTTCTGGGAGCCCACAGAGGACATCAAGATTGTTCCTTGTGTGTCACTCGGCCTTCAAGGTTCAAGTGCGCTTGGTGTGCGGCTGCGTGCAGATACGCTCCAAGCTGTCCAGCAACCGCATCGGCACAGCCCTTAATGCACACACATGGCAGTGGTCTTAAATCTGCGTCAGGAGCTACCGTTCTCAGCCAGTGTCCCACTCCAAGAATAGACGTGGTAAGTACTATTAATTTTTTTTTCTTTAAAACTATTTCTAAAGTTTTTGATTAAATTATTATTATTACTTATAAAGTTGGGAGTATTTGCTTCAACCAATGAACATGGGAATCCTTTGTCGTTGTATTTCAATGAATCCTTTTCACTTCTAAGGAGAAGAACGGGAGAAGGGTCGAAGAGTAGGGGAAGAGGTCAGGGAATTGAATCTATTTACTCTTCTTAAATGAAGTTTCCAACTTTAATGAAACTTGAATATGTCGTTAAAGGAAGATTGTTTATATATTCCTTTTCTCGACACATACGTGGAAGAATTGTAACAGCAATAATAATAATAATAATAATAATAATAATAATAATAATAATAATAATAGCCGTATGTGAACAGTAAAATGCGAACTTATAAACAATTACGTTAATTTTAATAATAATAGATTTTTTTATTAATTCATGTAGATTAATATGTAACACGATTGTTTTTTCCAAAAAAATAATTAAATAAATAAATATATATATATATATATATATATATATATATATATATATATATATATATATATATATATATATATATATATATATATATATATATATATATATATATATATATATAGAAAATACGGAATCATTAAAATCCACTATAGCTGTGGAAAACTATCTCTAGATTAGGTCAAATTTCGATATGTCTCACTACGTGTTACTTATGCAGATCAAAGATGATTGAAAATTAGGTGGGATGTTCCAAACACAAGCCAATGAAGCATTATGACTTAT